>JAECUM010005234.1:112189-182734 GCA_016617855.1 Megalonaias nervosa
GCCTTAGACCATTTTGGCCAAGCCTGAGACTTGAACACAGAGGTGAGATGTCAGTGATCAGTAAAGGCCAGTGCCTTAGACCATTTTGGCCAAGCCTGAGACTTGAACACAGAGGTGAGATGTCAGTGATCAGTAAAGGCCAGTGCCTTAGACCATTTTGGCCAAGCCTGAGACTTGAACGCAGAGGTGAGATGTCAGTGATCAGTAAAGGCCAGTGCCTTAGACCATTTTGGCCAAGCCTGAGACTTGAATGCAGAGGTGAGATGTCAGTGGTCAGTAAAGGCCTTAGACCATTCAGCCACCAGGAAACCCCATTCAGCTTTGGGTTCAGACAGTCCAAAATAGTACATGTATAACAAGGTTGAAGGTTATGACTAATTTTGGCATTCTCGCAAGTTTTCACATCATTTCACATTTCTAGTTAGCTTCAATTACTTTTCAGAGAGTGTGATGTTATATCAAGATCAAATGGTCCTGCAGTTAGTACCATTCTGGGGCCCACAGTGGCCAAGCGGTCTAAAGTGCTAGCCTCAACTGATCACTTCCATCTCACCTCTGTCTGCTAGGGTTCAGGTCTCAGGTTTGACCTAAGTGGGTATGTGAGAAAGCTGCCAGCAGCTTCCTGTGGTTCTTACTGGGGTTTTTTCTCCACCAGTTATATTGGCCACCATGTATCCTATCTTGCGCTGAGAAGTGGTGTTAAACCAAAAACAACAATAAGAACAGAAACCATTCATTTTCTGTATTTACTATAAATCATGTATGAGCCCCCTCCCAAATCAATATTGTTATTTTAAATACAGTAGTAGAAAAATAAGATTTATCAGTTTTCATAACCAGGGAACATATACCAGGATTAAAATTGAGATGTGTAATACTGTCTGAAATTGTTTTGAAGTTTCATTATTTTGTTTTACTTCAGAGTTCAGGATGATCTTCCATCACAAATTGCAAAGAGATTAAAGAGCATTTATGACCTGATAAAATCAACAGAGAAAACCTCATCAGGTTCCAGTACATTACCGGAACTATTTGTGGATAATTTTGATGATGAACAAGTTTGGCAGCAACTAGAACTTCAGAATTCATCTTCATTCAGAGATCTTTTGTCTCAAGTGGCCAAAATTCTTGCTGGACAAACTTCATTGACTTTCAATTTGGAAACATTGGCAAAAGAATCATGCAAAGAAAATAATAAATCAAGAGAAAAGGAAAAGAAAACGAAGACTGGTGTTGGTTATGATTCAAACAGTGATATTGTCTCTGATGACGCTAATGATGACGATGATGACCTTGGTGGGAATGATGTAGAAGATGAGGAGGGAGATGTTGATGAGGAGAAGACTTCAGAAAGTGAAGGAGATCTGTCTGATGAATCAGATGAAAATCTATTGAAAATCAAGTCCAAGTTAAATGACACAGATGACAAATTTGACAAATTTGGAAGTGACTCGGATGAAGATCTTAATTTTGATTTTGCTGCTGTTGGTGAGGGCAGTGAAGATGAATTGGTAGAAAGTGACAATGAATTAGAAGCAAGTGACAATGATGAGAACAGACAGAGTGATGAGGATGGCAATTTATCAGAAAAAAGAGAACTACAAAGGACTTCAAAATCTGCTGATAAATCAAAGAGGAGTATTGTGGATGATCAGTTTTTTAAGTTAGCAGATTTGGAGAACTTTCTGGACAAGGAAGATGCAAAGTGGGATAAAAAGCAGAGAAGAGAACAGATGGGGCTGGACCAGAAGGAGTCGGAGAGTGACAGCGAAGACATTGATATGTTTCAGAGTATACCCTCCGATGATGAAGAGGTAGTTTGTGTAAACGTGTAAAAAAAACGCGTATTGACTTGACTTAATAAACGTGTATTGACTTGACTTAATAAACGTGTATTGACTTGACTTAATGTCAAGAAGAACTGTATGCATGTGTTAACTAAAAGCCTTGAGGACCATCAAGGAAAGTTATTTGGTCAATGTGTTTGATGAATTCATCTACATCAGGGGTCTCAAACACACGACCCACGGGCCACATGCAGCCCACCAAGCCATATTCTGTGACCCACAAAATGATTGGTGTCACAAGGTGTCATGAGAGATAACATAGATGTTGTGGCCCTTGTGCCATTGGAAATGCACTCATGTGGCCCTCAGGGTGGTTTGAGTTTGGGACCCCTGATCTGCATAAAGTTTATTTGTATGTTGTTACCTGTGGCCACAAAGGTCTTTGAGAACCAAGGGTTGTTATAGTATTGTTGTTATTGTTGTTGATCTTGAACTCAGTTTTTAAATAAGGCAGGATACAGACATGATCTGTGTGGACACAGACCCATGACTGCTGTTATTTGGGGCTGATCATATGGTTCGTACAACCTTGACAAATTATTAAATTTGAAGGTTTGCCTTGAAAAGTCCAAAAATATTGAGAGAAAAAAATTGCTTTTATCCTTGAAGAATGCTTGAATTCCTTAAAACATTTTCCCAGAACTCTTTGAATTTATCTTCGGGACTACAAAATATTAAAACTAAATAAATTAAAGTACTTTTTCAGTTCAGAATTTTTGTTATTTAAAATATTTTCCAAACTTATTGAATAGATAAATACATAAAACTGAGATTAAAATTGGGGGGATATAAAATAACATGTATCATGGGTAGTTTAATACATGGAATTATGCCGTTTGCATTAGTAGCACACTAATTTGTGATTGGGTTTCTTTAATCTACTTTTGTGCCTATTTATGCAGGGATAAATAAACTACATGTAACATGTCGAGAAAGTTCATTTTCTGTAAGCTCCTTAAAAAATGTCCTTCAGAAACAACTCTCAGAGGCTGTACAAACCATGAACCTCCTAAAACCTATGCTTGAGACCTCTGAGCCATGAACTTTTTCAGTATTAAAGCAGATCAAATTTGTACACTAATTGTATCCACAGATACTGCACACTAGGTTTATAGCTTATGCTCACTAGAAATAATATTAGTTTTCTAATCTGCTATAGACTGCTCTGGTGGCCTTGTAGTTAGAGCATCTGCCTCTCGGATGCGGGAGGTTGCAGGTTCAAACCCCAGCCGAGTTATAAAAAAGACTTATAAAATTGGTGCTAGCAGCTGCCTCACTAGGTGCTCAGCATTAAGATGTTAATATTAGGACTGGTCGGCCTGGTGTCAGGATAATGTGACTGGGTGGGACATCATGCTACATGTCTACGACATGATGTCTTAGTGCTAAACATCACTATAAACTGCAATACTGCAGACATTGTAGCGATATAACTGAATTTTTTTTAAAGCTACATTAAAAATCCAGATCGCACTCACACACACACTCTAATCTGCTATCCATCTGATAATGAGAAAATAATGTGCTTGTCTGCAATATGGTAAAAAGTTTTCCAAATTCCCAGTCCTTGAAAAGAGTCAGATATCAAAACATTAGACCAAGAATATATATTTCTCATTGCATGCTTTTTTTAATGTTAAAACTGTTTAGAATATATGGCTATATAATGATGAGGTACATAAAAACATGATAAAGGAATTTATCACTGACCAGAACACCAGAGGGAGGTCCACAGTAAACTTAATAAAACTGTGATTGATTAGGACACTTTTAAACATGGTTGTATAGGAATGATTTTTCCAATGGCATTGCTCTTGTTGTTGGAGTTATTTGGATTCAATTTTTGCATTTAGTTTTCCTGATACTGTTGTCTACAGAAATGATTGAGATCTGCTTGATCAATGCTAAATACCTAACTTCTAAGTTCAGTCTCAAAATATGCAGTGATAAAAGGGGTAGAAATAGATATAAAAGGAGTACCATCATGAATTGGGGGAGAATATGTACATAAGGAGTACTATCATGCATTGTGGTAAATAGGTACACAAGGAGTACCACCATGAATTGGGGTAAATAGGTATATAAAGAGTACCATCATGAACTGAGGGAAATAGGTACATAAGGAATACCATCATGAATTGGGGGAAGTATGTACATAAGGAGAACCATCATGAATTGGGGTGAATAGGTTCAAAAGGAGTACCATCATGAATTGGGGAGAAGAGGTACATAATGAGTATCATCATACATTGGGGGAAATAGGTAGATAAGGAGTACCATTATAAATGGGGCAGAAGTAGGTGCATAAGGAGTACCATCATGAATTGGGGGAGAATAGGTACATAAGGAGTACCATCATGACTCAGGATGAATAGATACAAAAGGAGTACCATCATGAATTGGGGAAATAGGTACATAAGAAGTACCTTCATAAATTGGGGAAGTAGTTACATAAGGAGTACCGTTGTGAATTGGGTGAAATAGGTACATAAGGAGTACCATCATGAATTGGGGGGGAAATATATACATAAGGAGTATCATCATGATTAGGAGAAATAGGAAAGGAGTACCATCATGAATTGGGGGAGTATAGGTACATAAGGAGTACCGTCATGAATCGGATGAATAGGTACGTAAGGAGTACTGTCATAAATGGGCAGAAGTATTTGTGTATGAAGTAAATTCCTAAATGGGGCATGAGTAAGTACATAAGGAGTACCATCATGAATGGGACAGATAATGGTACAGAGGGAGTATCATCATGAATGTGGAAGCAGTAGGTACATAAGGAATACCGTCATGAATGGGATATGAGTATGTACATAAGCAGTACTGTCATCAATGGGATAGGAGTATGTACATAAGGAGTACTGTCATGAATGGGGCAGGAGTAAGGACATAAGGAGTACCATCATGAATGGGGAAGCAGGATGTGCATAATGAGTACTTTCATGAATGGGGCAGGAGTAAGCACATAAGGAGTACTGTCATCATTGGGGGAATAGGTACATAAGGAGTACAGTTGTAAATGAGGCAGGATTAGGTATATAAGGAGTATAATCATGAAGGGGCAGGAGTAGGTAAATAAGGAATACCATCATGTGTGGGGAAGGAGTAGGTACATAAGGAGTACTATCATGAATGGGGAAGCAGTATGTACATCAGGAATGTTTTCATTAATGGGGTAAGAGTAGGTACATAAGGATTGCCATCATGAATTGGGAGGAGTAGGTACATAAGGAGTACCATCATGAATTGGGGGGAATAGATATATCAGGAGTACTATCATAAATGGGCAAAAGTAGGTACATAAGGAGTATTGTTATAAATGGGGCATGAGTAGATACAAATGTAGTACCATCATGAACGGGGCAGGAGTAGGTACAAAAGGAGTACCATCATGAATGGGGAAGCAGTAGGTACATAAGGAGTACCATCAGGCTGTTGAAACTTGGTGGGTGCTGTTCATTTTAGAGGGTACTATTCACCACAGGCAAAAGTAGGTCACTGATGTTTTTATGCTTCAGTATTTGCATCAGGTTTTTACATTTAGCTCCATTTTTCAGTCAACATGGTATCTATAGATATGAAACATTATGGGTGTATTCATCATTAAATATACTACTGAACATGTACAAATATTAGTCAGTTTTGAACTACTTTTTGTGCTTCATTCATGTTTTTGTATTAAGTTCCATTTATTGGACATTGCATTTTTTTACAGTCATGGAGCTTGGTGCATATTGGTTTTTTTGTAGTGTTACAAAAAGCAGTAGTATGTCACAATGTCACCTACGCCTATGGGTAGTGATTACATTTCATTTTTGCATTGACCTCTGACGTTGCTATAAGTACAGTCACAATTGTTGATGGATGTATCTACTTTCCAGGGTAGTACTCACCACAAACAGACATGGGTCACATGCATCCATTTTTCATGCTCTATCAACTTTTCCAGGTCTTTTGGATTATGCCAGAGTAGGGAGGCAAGGCATAGCATTCTGCCAAATTCATGTGCTATTTAGTTTTCACTGTTTGTAAATGAACAGAAGCATTCATTTATTGAAATTCCATGTTGTTAAACAAAGTGGTTTATGATACTAACAGGGCTTCCAAACTGATTCTTAATAGACAAGGTTGTTCCTGAAAGTACTTCAGTTTTACCATCTCATAGGTCAGTGAGACCAAGGGACAGTACTCTGCTTGGACCATTTTGTCTTGCTTATTTCAGAAGAAAGTCTTATGTTGGAAAGATTTTGATTCAGTTCTTTGTAAATGGTTGAAAATAGCCTATAGAACATTGGGGGTTTTTGCCGTAATACACGTACCAGGATATACACATTTTTTAAATGCAAAAGGTAATTAGAAGATTTCATTAGTATGCAAGCCTTACAGCAAGCATCAGGTCTTACAAGACAATGTCAGTGGGAAAGGGATAAAAGAGAAGCCATTAAAAACAGACCAAGGATCTCCAGATAACTTTTTTTAAAAATTAGTAGCATTCCCAGTGGCTCAAAATGGGGGATAAAAATCTGACTAATCAAAAGCAACTTTCAAGAACAATCTGTCTGCCTCATGCAGGGGCCTTGGGTGTCCGAGTGGTCTAAGGCACATGCCTTTGCTGATACTGCCATCTCACCTCTGTCTGAATGGTCTTAAATCTTGAGCTTGGCCATTGTGGGTGTGTGAGAGAGGTTGCAATTAGTTTCCCATTGGTTGGCTGTTCTTCCTGTGGTTTTCCTGGATTCTTCCTCCACCAGCTATACTGGCCAGCATTTGTAGCCTATTTTGTGCTGAAAAATTGTGCTCAGCTAACAAAACTAGAAACAATATGCCTGGCATATAATCCTGTATGTTACAAGTTACTTAATAGAACTCACATGGGAATTAATTATTGAGACTATGTTGATGGCTCCTCTATCATAAAACTTCACTCAAATCTTACTCAGAAATATTCACACTATTCCAAAGGTTGCATTTGTGAATTTGAAGTAAAATATTTCCGTGTCTGGAGTAACATGTTGTTACACAAAATGTTGAGTCAAGTTTAATGGGGAAGGAGCCTTGTTTTAATTATTATATACTCAGATTTTGTCTCATAAACTAAATGGGGCCCATGGTCTGTCAAGTCATCTAAGGTGCTTGCCTTGCAGATCGCTGACATCTCACCGCTGTTCACATGGGCTTGATTCATGGCTTGTGGATGTGGTTGTATGAGAAAGCTTGCCAGTAGCTTTGTGTGGGTCAGTGGTTCTTCACAGGGATTTGCCAGTATCATCATGCCCCAAATGTACTGGTCGCCATGACAAAATGACATTAAAACCATGAAACAAACAAACTCAGATTATACATAGGTGCTTACTGAACATTACTTTAGTATTAAACAGTATATGTCACTGATAAGGATACATTTTATGAAATTATACTTGTGATATCATCCAACTCTACCAGATATTCATGTTCATTAGTGTGGACATATATAATGTTAAGTATGGAAAAAAAGACTTGATTTATGTTCATAATTGTTTTCTTTATATACTACAACCAATAATTTTCATACAGTAACCAATAATTATTTTACAATAGTCATTAATTATACATAACAAGCAATAGTTTGAACAATAACCAATAATTATACAATAGCCTATAATTATCATTCAGTAGCTGGTAATTATCATGCAACAGCCAATAATTATTTTTAACAGTATAAACTTAGCAATCATCACTTTACTAATTATTTTGATCTGGTTGGCAAGAGCAGATTAATGTGAAAGGCAAGTAGACTGTTGATTTATCTTTTCCAGCAAGAGACAGCATTCATGGAAGGCTATTTTCTTCGTTATTTTTACATTATTGACGACCAAACAAATGTGGCATTAGGCCACAATGATATTCATTTAGTTGACCAAAGGTGGACCATGAAGTTATGTGAAATCTTTGATTATGTTTTCTTTCTACAGCCATTTCAGTGGAATAAAATTGTAATTTGTTGCCATTCTTGTTCTTTTGAAGGATGGAAGGAATCTAAGATATGAAGATTTTTTTGATCCACCAGACACTGAGACCCCAGTGGAGAAAAGTACCAAGAAAGTCAGATTTAATGATAGGCTTGCGGTGTCTGGTGATGAAGAAGGGTAAGTTGTGACCTTAACATCTTTTTATCTTCTATTTTTCTGTATGTTATGTGTTATATTATACGGACATTCATTACACACAAATAGTATTTACCATTTTCCACTCATTTCTGTGAAGTATTCACAGAAGTACACCCCACAACACTGAAATCTCAAGCATTTACAAGTGGGTTCAGGCCTGACCTACACTTTTTGTTGGTTAATGGACTTAATTAAAACCAGTGATGTTACCATCTGCAGTGAATCCTGTAGGAATATAGAGGTAATCCACAAGCTGGCAAGCTAGAATCCACTTTTGAAGTGGAGTTACACACAGTGAAAGAAGTGCAGCTAGAGACAGACAATTGCACAGGCATAGTTCACTGAACTACACCCACACACACACACACGAACAAGAGAAATACAGTAAAGGAATATACTGTATGTAACTGTAGCTGCAAAAGGTCAACAGCGGTTTTTAAACAAAGTGAAGAACACAATTTCATAACTGTGTTATGGAAGTGCAGATCAAGGCATTCATGTTTGCATTTCATCTGTCATCATGTTTTGTTTATGGTTTCAGAAATACATTCAGATTTTGCATTTATTGCTTTCAAACTTTAGTTGTCGCTTATTTAAAACGAAATTAAAATGTATTGCCAAAGTCAGGGTTTCCATTTTCAATTCTTAATGGGTGATAACTATTGCTCATTTACCCAGTCTTAATCAAAACATGCTTTAAAGAAATAGAAAATTCACAGAATGCAAAAAACATCAATGAATTTTTTATTAATTAAAATGTAACTGCAATAAGATATAGTTGCAGAGTATTTGTCACAGTATCTGTCAGTATATTTGTCAGAGTATCTTTAGTATTTGTCAGTATCTGTCAGAGTATTTGTCAAGTATCTGTCATTGTATTTCTCAGAGTATCTGTCAGTTCATTTATCTGAGTATCTGTCAGTGTGTTTCTCAGAGTATCTGTCAATGTATTTGTCAGAGTATCTGTTGGTGTATTTGTTACAGTATCTGTCAGTTTATTTGTCAGAGTATCTGTATATTTGTTAGTATTTGTCTGAATAACTCAGTATATTTCTCAAAGTATCTGTCAGTGTATTTGTCAAAGTATCTGTCAGAGTATCTGTCAAAGTATTGTTGAACTATTTGTTAGAGTATTTGTTCATGTATTTGTCAGTGTTTAATGAAATGGATCAAACTGAGATAATATAAAGTTTCTGAGGTAGGTTACATAGGTTATATTCTTATAATTCTATATTAGCCCGCTTAGTGAAATGCTCCGCTCATAAGTTAAGTAAGCCAAGTCAGTGATATCAGTCTCGCATGGACTTCTTGACTACTGGATGTAGCAGAGACAACTCTCAATCCTGGAGTCCAGATCTTTATATATCTGATGGTTAACTTGACCAGAATTAGCTGAAGTTTAAACAAAAACAGTGTAGTATGAGTACAATGGACCCGTCTTAAGATACAAATCTCAGATTGCCATTTTAATATATTTTCCAAGGACTCATTGTGTAACTTTTCTTTGGGTTTTGTAAAAGACTTAATTATTTTCAATATATTTAATAGTGGTGAACCTTCAGAAGGTGTGTCATCTAATTTGAAGAAGGGGCGAAGAGACCTTTTAGGAGACAGTGGGAGTGAGGGAGAAGATGTAGAGGATGTACTTGGTGGAGGCAAGAAGAGAGAAACTAAGTCATCCTTTGAAAAGAGGCAAGAAAAGGTATATTTTTTAATCATAAAACAAAATTCCCGAGTGCTTGTATCATCATGATCATCACAATTATCATCCTCCAATTATTAGTAGCAGTATTAAGTGCTTGTTATAAACAGACCATTGAATGCTGTGTGAGACAGTCTTAATCTGCCCCTGCAAAAATTGCTGATCTATTCTCAAATCATTGCTTTGTTTGCAGGATGGATTTGACATCTGTAATGCTGCTTAAAACCTAGTGTTCTTTTACACTTGATTTGCAAATAAAATAAGCAAATGAATTCATGCACTCATTAAAATATTTCTAATATAATTAGTTCTTGGTATTATTTTCAGTTTTGTAGAAGAGCATTGTTATACCAATGCTACAAGAGGATTTAAAATTCAAATTCACAGTTGTCGTACACTTGGATATACATTTTTACAAGCTCTCTACGATGCATACTTTTTCTTAATATTTTACTAGTACCTATTTATATCCAAAAGTGAATATCCTTAAGAAGCTCGTTGTTACTGGCAATATTTTATGCTGATAGTTAACACACTTGTATATATTATATGCTGATAGTTAACAACTGGTATATATTTTATGCTGATAGTTAACACACTGGTATATATTATATGCTGATAGTTAACACACTGGTATATATTTAATGCTGACAGTTCAACACACAGGTATATATTATATGCTGATAGTTCAACACACTGGTATATATTTTTATTGTGATGGTTCAACACACTGGTATATATTTTATGCTGATAATTCAACACACTGGTATATATTTTATGATGATAATTCAACACCTGTGTATATTTCGTGCTGATTGTTCAACACAGAGTGTTTCTTGTCTTGACTAAAGAAGCAGTTGGTTTGACATGGTTATCAGTGAAAATCTTGCTATCATTATTATCTTAAGATTTTTTGACACTTTTAATTTTATAAGTGGTACACATTTGTAAGATCAATGCTTAATGCACAGCTTGAAAAGATTTAATCGTTATATTATGATGCAGTCTACGGTGAACTCATGGGGAGAACACATCAAATGGCATATAGTCAAAACCAGTTCTCTTATTAAGCAATGAAAATGAAAATTCTTACACACCTTTAATAATTGCAATAATAGTCCAGTGAAGGAAAATCAAAAAGTCATCAAGCAGTATAGGAGATCTTTGGAAGGATCTAGCAATCTATGACCTACCTAGTACAGGCTATCAGAAAACTGATGTCATCTAAATAATTGTGTCATCATAAAGAAAAAAAAGTTTCTCCAGCATACCCTATTCTTTGTCTATTTCATATTAGGAGTCTGTGATCTTCAACTTGTGCAAAGTTTAGAAACTTGTAAAACTTGTTGAGCTATTTTTTTGTGGACAGTTGGTAACTGTATTTTTCCTCTTGTATGATTGATATTCAGCTAAGAGTAATGCACAAAATGGACACCATCTTATATATTTTTAAGTGATTTTGGATCACTTGGGCCCTTAGCTATGAATTCCATCCTATACATTTTTAAGTGATTTTGGATCACTTGGGCCCTTTACTATGAATGCCATTCTATACATTTTTAAGTGATTTTGGGTCACTTTGGCCCTTTACTATGAACACCATCCTGTACATTTTTAAGTGATTATGGATCACTTGGGCCCGTTGCTATGAGCGCCATTCTATACGTTTTTAAGTGGTTTTGGATCACTTGGACCTTTAGCTATGAATACTATCCTATACATTTTTAAGTGATTTCGGATCACTTTGGCCCTTTGCTATGAATGCTATTCTATACATTTTTAAGTGATTTTGGATCACTTGGGCTCTTTGCTATGAACGCCATTCTATACATTTTTAAGTGATTTTGGGTCACTTTGGCCCTTTACTATGAACACCATCCTGTACATTTTTAAGTGATTATGGATCACTTGGGCCCGTTGCTATGAACACCATTCTATACATTTTTAAGTGGTTTTGGATCACTTGGACCTTTAGCTATGAATACTATCCTATACATTTTTAAGTGATTTTGGATCACTTGGGCCCTTAGCTATGAGCACCATTCTATACATATTTAAGTGATTTTGGATCACTTGGGCCCTTTGCTATGAATACTATTCTATACATATTTAAGTGATTTTGGATCACTTGGGCCCTTTGCTATGAATGCTATTCTATACATTTTAGTGATTTTGGATCACTTGGGCCCTTAGCTATGAGCACCATTCTATAAATATTTAAATGATTTTGGATCACTTGGGCCTATAGTTATGAATACCACCCTTTAGACTTTTACATAATTTTGTATCACTTGGGCCCATAGCTATGAACATCATTCTCTGCATTTTTAAGTGAGTTTGTATCACTTGGGCCCATAGCTAAGTAAATAAATAAATATTTTACAAAAATTAAATACTCCAGAATTTTTCAAGAAATCACTAGGTTAAGTTTATGAAAGTCATCATAGAGTGACTCACAGGACAACATGGGTAATACATGTTAGCATGATCATTATGTTGAATAATTCATAGTGTGAATCACAGGCAGGACAAGGTAAGTGTACGTAAGTTTACGTCATGTGTATAATAATCTTATGTGGAAAACGTGTCTTAGTTAATTTAGCACTAAATTCATTCTTTTGACAGTTGACAAATAGAATCAGCAAGATGGAGGAAGAATTGTTGTCAGAAAAACCCTGGCAGATGGCAGGAGAAGTTGGTGCCTCACACCGTCCTGAAAATAGCTTGTTGGAGGAGAACTTACAGTTTGAACACAACACAAGACTGCGTAAGTTAATACTGCCAGAGTAGGAACACATTGCTAACTGTGTAATTTACACTGCTATGGTATGAACACACCTCAAGATTTTTAAGTTACACTGCAACTTTGTGAACACACCACCCAGCATTACAGCTAAAACTGAAAAGCAGCAGGGCTTCAAGGAGGGCAAAATGGTGTGGTTAAACAATACATTCAGGCACATTGCACATTCAGTAAATATATTTTTTGAGAGTAATACAAAAATAAAATTTTTTAAAACCATTGTTAGAATATTGAAAACAAGATTTTTTTTTAATAAAATAATTTTGTTTCTACGTCTAAATATAACTTGTACAAATTTGTAAAAAGCACTGTGCTGCTTCATTGGCCATTTTAGCCCTGGACCCATTTGACACTTTAAAAATCTTACTTTACTGAATAACATTAGTAAATACAATGTTCTTAAGTGTCATGTTAATAACTAGAGAAAAGGTGTTCAGAATATAGATTTTACACTTCTCCCTCGATAACTCACACACAATGGGTTCCACAAACATAGACCACACTATAAGCGAGGGCACGAGTTACCGAGGGGCCTCCAAAATTGAAAAAAATCCACTTATGCCAGGCCTATACTTTGAGAAAACCACGGGGGGGGGTTAGAGAACTGGGCTGTTAATGACTGAATCCTCGTTTTGCAAACACTTAGATAATAATTGTTAATAACGTGGTTTTTCTAATGAAGTTGTTCATTATTCTGTATAAATAACATTTATTTTCAAAATGTCTAACATGTGAAAGATCGTTCCAGCTGGTTTCAACAATCATCACATGTATGCGAAAACATGCATATTACATCATTTCATTTTGTTTTGTTGATTAGTCTGGTTCCCGGAGTGGTATTATATAGTATACTGCCAAGTCAGGAGTTGGAGTAGCAGAGAACTAGACTAACTGTTGATACACCACCAAACAAGATTCCTTTGTTTCAAAAACTAACGACATTTATTTCGTGAGACAATCGTCTATGTCGAAACTCAAATTTTGTATTGTTCAGTTAGTATAATATTAATGTCGTGATTTCATTGGAAGTGATAGTCAAACTTCTTATCATCCTTGACGATATCTCTAAGTGACATTTCAGGAGTTCTCTGAAACTCGCTTGCCCACAATGGTCCGTATTTGTGAAACCATGCTCTTCTTTTTGCAAAGTATTTGTTTCGCTTGTTTACCTTGCTATCTTTGGTCACAGTTATGAATGAGTTGGTTAAATTAAAGTAGTTTATGTTACATACACAATAACATTTATAACAGTGTTCAACTGAAGTGAGTTCACCCAACATAACGACCAGGGGCTGCTAGATTTTAAGTAGGATGGATTTGTGTGCCTTTTAACTTTTCTTTTATTCAACCTCCTTTATTTGATTCAAAACACATAATTGACGTGATAATACAAAGGAGGCCAGCTTTTAATTCAGTGGAACAGTACAACCAATACTTCCATAAGTCAGTTATCAAAACACGGTCTTGACTTAATTGGGTTCTTAGAGAAACAAAGCTGACACATTTTATGTTTAAATACACATTGCATTTATGATGATTACACTAAGAGGAACTTAAAGATAGAATTAAAACACAAATTTCACTTAATAAAGTTTTTAAATTTAATATTTATTTATTTATATACTGCCTACACCAGGCATAAGTGACATTTTCATTGATCAAAATTTCTTTGAATATCTTTAATTATGATGTACTTAGAATGTTGTTTGGAAAGAAAATGTAACCAATTATATGACTTCTTATGAAAAGCTGATAATTTCAAAATGTTGATTAAACTTTCCATGTCCTTTCTACCATTTTCAACCATAAAACGAGCAATATATCAATGTTTCAGTTAGCAATTTCGATCGCGATTTTCAATAAATAGGCATCAATTTTTGGTGGGTATTTTCTGGTTTAAAAAAATGGGATCTACGCCTGACTCTGCATTATAAGCGGGTTCGCGAGTTATCAGGGCGCAAGTTATCGTTTATTGTTTATTCAGGTAACTTGGGTTTTGTCTTTTGTAAACAATTTACAAATCTTGAGATAATCTGTAATTGCAAATTCAGTTTTCAGACTGAGCAAATGTCAGAGTAAAATAATGGATTGTTGTTTGAAATTTTTGGTAGAGTATCATATATATGTTTAACAAAAAGATTTTGTTGATTTCATGAACCTTGGTTTGTAATTTCCTAAATCTTTTGTCTGTAGGCATTTTGCTCATGAATGCATTTGACAACTGTCATACATGCACCTTCCAATACAAATGAATGCTAAGAAAAGAAGATATCCAAGTGCTGGTTGAGTGCTTTTTACAAATTCTGAAAGAGTATGGTAGAAATTAACGTTGCTTTTGTAAGGAGGAAAAGAGAAAATTAGAGGGGCATCATAAAAAGAGGCATAGTGAAAAAATAGAGGTGTTCTTTGAAATATGAATAGAGTGCTACATTGGTCCAAATATAACTAGCTGGGACACTGGCACTTGTAGGCATGTTATGAAATGTAGGGTGTTTAATATCTTTTCATTGCTTATGATGTGTACTATTGTGAGTTTATTATTTTTGTTAGTACTTAAATTAGTGGACATTCTCCTGATAGTAAAGAATGGTTCCCTGTTGTCTTCACATATAGTCATGCTTCTGATGGTAAAGAATGGTTCCCTGTTGTCTTCACAAATAGTCATGCTTCTGATGGTAAAGAATGGTTCCCTGTTGTCTTTACAAATAGTCATGTTCCTGATGGTAAAGAATGGTTCCCTGTTTTCACAGTCATGCAGAAGCATGGTAAAGAATGATTTCTTGTTTTCGTCTAAGTTAGGCAATCATTTTAATTCAGTCTTTATGTTTATGTTAATTTGTGTTGCCAGATTGCAGTGTGGGTTCCTAAATATACCAATTATTTTCATAATCTGTATATTGCCTCTGTGTGTGCTGTGATGTATCTTTTATCAACATATTTTCTCTGATGTTCAGTAACTGGTTTCAAAAGAACTATTTTCTCCGTTTCAGCACCAGAAATTACAGAAGAGACAACCATGAAGCTAGAAGACATAATCAAACAAAGGATAAAAGATAAGGTATCAAAACAGATTTATATCTCAATAAGTTAACTATGTACCGTAGGCAGTTGTATCTGATAATTTAAGTAGGCAATGGTCTTACTCAGTGTACTGTTTACAGAATGTACCATGGATTTCTTGTTGGCTGTTGTATCTGACAATTTAAATAGGCAATGGTCTTACTCAGTGTACTGTTTACAGAATGTACCATGGATTTCTTGTTGGCTGTTGTATCTGACAATTTAAGTAGGCAATGGTCTTACTCAGTGTACTGTTTACAGAATGTACCATGGATTTCTTGTTGGCTGTTGTATCTGACAATTTAAGTAGGCAATGGTCTTACTCAGTGTACTGTTTACAGAATGTACCATGGATTTCTTGTTGGCTGTTGTATCTGACAATTTAAGTAGGCAATGGTCTTACTCAGTGTACTGTTTACAGAATGTACCATGGATTTCTTGTTGGCTGTTGTATCTGACAATTTAAGTAGGCAATGGTCTTACTCAGTGTACTGTTTACAGAATGTACCATGGATTTCTTGTTGGCTGCTGTATCTGACAATTTAAGTAGGCAATGGTCTTACTCAGTGTACATTTTGCAGAATGTAATTTAAAGATGTTTACTTGATGAATGTTGGAGAATTTAACTTCTTAAAAAACAATTTGTATTTTACTTAGGTAATGGTCCAAGCAATACTGGTGGGAATAATCCTGTGCTATTCCTAGTTGAATATATGTCACCAAATAAGGTTCATACATAGAAAAATATGGAAAAAAGTACCATGTTACTAGTAGTCCATAAAAGTACCCTGTTACTAGTTGTCCATAAAAAGTACTGAATGTGTATTTAGCTATTCAGTAAATATGCTTAGGTTAAAGGTCATAGACCATACCTATATAACAAACAAAGAAAAGTTGAAGAGTGAATTTTTTTTCAGTTTGACAGTTTTTTGTGATCACATCAATTTTTTGCTGCAGAAATACTGCTCAGCCAATTTTTTGCAGCTAACAAACTTGAGCAGAGGTTCTCAAACTGGTACATGGACCACTTGTGGTCTGCAAACTATTCATGTGGTGTGTGGAATGTGCGGAAAGGATGTGAAACAATCAAGAACCTGAACTTTGCTATAGAAAACAGGCTCATCCATTGCTTTAGAAAGAAAGACTACTGATATTAAAATAAGTTTTGTGCTTTTATTTGTAGAACAAAAATGGTAACCATTATTAAGTTTTTTATATGTAGCACTTTTGTTATAAATGCTTTGCAATAGTTACCTAACTGTCCAATCCGCATTAGGAAAGATCATTAAGTGGACTGCTGAGACAGTCTTCAAGGTTCAGATAGTTGGCAAAACAAGTTTCAGAACCACTGCTTTAGACATTTCCCAAGGTCTCACATAGGTTTTTCGCAATTGGTCATTTTCTTTCATGTGACTGTTATTAATGAGTCTTGGGCTCAACCAATGTGGGTATGTGAGAAAGCTTGCAAGTAACTTCCTGTGAGTCACTGGTTCTTACTGGGTTTCTCCCGGAGTTCTACCTCAACCAGTTATACAGGCTGCCATGTATGGCCTATCATGTGCTGAATAATGGCATTAAACCAACAACATCCACAACATGACTGACATTGCTGCTGTTAAAATTGTATATTAATTTTTCTTCTTCATTATGTTTTTGAAATGAAAGTGTTCTCAGATTGCTGCAGCTGCACTTGATGTGAAACATATCTTATGCAGTAAATAACAGTGCTATGCGAATATCTTGCACAGCTGAAGTAAAGATCCACCCATCCATTGCAAGATAAATATAATAAGTTGTACTGCAATGATTTCTAGCATTGTGGACAAATCTCTTTTTGGACCCCAAAAGATACATGTATAGATGGAATCCTTTGTATACGGTACTGACCCCTAATTTTGTAGTTATACATGGAATGCTTTGTATTTGGTACTGACCCTAAATAGTACATGTATACATGGAATACTTTGTTGTTGTTGTTGTTGGGTTTAAAGCCATTTTTCAGCACAAGATAGATTATACATGGCGGCCAGTATAAATGGTGGAGGAAGAACCCAGGAAAACCCCAGAAAGAGCCACCAACCTACAAGAAGCTACTGGCAAGCTTTCTTATGTAACCTCACTGGCCGAGTCCGAGACTCGAACCCATGCAGACAAAGGTGAGATGGCAGTGATCTGTTACTGTGAATGCTTCAGACCATTCTGCCACTCAGTGCCCCTGGAATGCTTTGTATGTAGTGCTGACCCTAAATGGTACATGTATATATGGAATATGTTGTATATGGTACTGGCCTTAAATGGTACGTGTATACATGGAATGTGTTCTATACAGTACTAACCCTAAATGGTACATGTATACATGGAATGCTTTGTATTTGGTACTGGCCTTAAATTGTACGTGTATACATGGAATGTATTCTATGTGGTACATATATACATGGAATGCTTTGTATATATTACTGACCCTAAAGACCTAAATGGTACATGCATACATGGAATGGTTTGTATATGGTATTGGCCCTAAATGATACATGTATGCATGGAGTGGTTTATATATGGTATTGACCCTAAATGGTACATGTATACATGGATGTGTGTGTGTGATAAGGATTTTTAATGTAGCATGGATACATGCCACAATGCATGGCAGAGCAGACTTTAAAACTGGTCACCAAGCAAATTTAGCTACAGTTGCAAGCAACATTTTACAGAAGACGACTACAGAATTGTAACCTATCATGGTAGGTTTATTTATTTGTTTTAGTGATAATTTTTTTTATCATGGTATTTGCATTCTAACAAGTTTTCATGATGAACATAATGTAGCGACCATAAATAATAATAAGAAGAAGAATTAGAAGAAGAAGCAGAATAGCAGTAGCAGAAAGAAATTATGGCAAAATCCTGGGATTATTTGCAATAATGATAATAATAATTATGATAATAATAATAATAATAATAATAATAATAATAATAATAATAATAATACTAGTAGCAGTAGTAGTATCACTAATGAAAAGATAATAGAAGCACTGCAACAACAATAATAATAATAATAATATTATTTGTTATTATTATTATTATTAGTGAAAGGATAATAGAAGGACTGGAACAACAAAAACAATAATTATAAATTGTACTTGGTGTAAATTTCAATACAACATGATAGTGTTTTGGTACAAATGTTATAAAACAATACAAGAATGCAATTATATATCATCTATGTCAATATCTATAATTTAAGTGATTTTTGGTTTGTATGATATGTATATATATATATATATATATATATATATATATGAAACATATTGCAGACAGGAAGATAAATTGACAGTTCTGTTATTTACGGCACTTTGCAAACAAAAAAGCAATGAAATTCAAGATACAAAATACAAGATACAAGATATTTATATTTAATGATCAAGAAAACATGAAAATACCAACTCTTTGGCAACCTATATGTCGACATATATAATCATTTGAACAAATTTAAACACCACATTCACACTGTGACTGATCAGTTTGACCATCCTTTTTAATGTCTATATAGGTAACTAGCTTTTTCATTGATGCACTTTCAGAAAGTGTATCGGTTGAACATAGATGAAGTAAACCAGAATGCAAGGGACCTACTAAAGTGCTGCCATCAGTAACAGGGGGAAGTAACTGACTAATGAGCCTGTTTGTACAGGTCTATATGATATTTTTACCTTGGAGGTTCAGTGAATTTGTACAGGTCTACATCATGCTTTTACCTGGGAGGTTGAGTGAATTTGTACGTGGTCTACTTCATGTTTTTACCTTGGAGGTTGAGAGAATTTGTACAGGTTTGTGGTGCTTTTAAAAGTGGTATCAGGAGGCTGAGATAATTTGTCAGGTCTATATGATGTTTTTGCCTTGGAGATTGAGAGAATTTATACAGGCTTATATATTTTAACGATGTGGATGGAGGGAATTTGTACAGGTCTACATGATGTTTACCTTGGAAGTTGAGAAAATTTGTACAGGTCTGTGATACTTTTATCTGGAGCTTCAGATAGTTTGTTCAATTCTACATGATATTTTTATCAATGCAGACTGAAGAAATTGTACAGGTCTATATGATGTTTTTGTGCTTTTGTTTTGTCTGGTTTTAGGTGTGGGATGATGTAGAGAGGAAGGTGAAGCCTAAGGAGGATGTGTTTGAATACAAAAAGCGTATAACTCTTGATCAGGAGAAGAGCAAGCTCAGTCTCGGAGAGATCTATGAGCAGGAATACCTCAAACAACAACAGGTAACTAAATAACAAGCTCAGTCTGGTGTAGATCTGTGAGCAGGAATACCTCAAACAACAACAGGTAACTAAATAACAAGCTCAGTCTGGGAAAGATCTATAGGCAGGAATTCCTCAAATAAAAACAGGTAAGCAAATTGCAAGCTCAGTCTGGTGTAGATCTGTGAAAAGGAATACCTCAAACAGCGAAAGGTAAGCAAATAGCGAGTTCTGTGAACAACAGGTGAGCAAATGCTTATTATAATTTAAAATTTTCACCATTTTTCTTTGTAGAAAAAATGTCCATTATATTAGCCATGTGACAGGTTCACTTTCTTCCTTTTTATGTCAGATAATGGAGTCTGTATATTAAACTAAATAGCTAGATTAGCAAAATAATATTAGCTAGTTTCTGGAATTCAGTTTATCTTTGATAGAATCTTCAATTGGAAGTTGAAATTGTAGTTGTAATTAAATTAAATTGTGCTTTGAAGTGTTTTGATTGATATATGATTATCTCCCTACATACATTTTTATTGCCGGTTACCAGAAAGAGGTAGAAGATAAAGAAGACCCAGACCATGAGGAGATCAAGAAGATGATGCAGTCTCTCTTCATCAAACTGGATTCTCTCTCAAACTTCCACTACACACCCAAGATGGTTAGTCTGCCTTTATTTTGGATAGAAATAGTATCATAATTATACATGCAGAAATAGTATGAATTTTAATTGAATGTGCAGAGATAGTATCATAATTGTGTGTACCAAAATAGAATCATAATTGAGTGTACTGAAATAGTATCATAATTGCATGTACTGAAATAGTATCATAATTGTGTGTACAGAAATAGTATCATGATTGTGTGTACTGAAATAGGATCATAATTGTATGTACCAAAATAGTATCATAATTGTGTGTACACCAAACTTTATTAAAGTAGAATGCAGTTTTAACAAACCACAAAGGATGACTGACATTTGTTGATTAGTATGTAAGTTCATTAAAATTTGGAATAAGTGCTTGGATGATATTTGAATATGAACACAGATCAGCACTTCACTATATATCAAAAATCATAAATCCCCTGTATTTCCTGGACACTGTCAAGTAGATCAAATGGACACTGTCCAGTAGATCATTACTTTTGACCATCACATACTCAGAGCAACCAGACATTAGTCATAGTTCTCAAATATCATTATATCAACTTGTGTTTGATATGTTTATCCATTTAATTTTTTTTTAACCAACATAATGGAGTAAATTAAGAAAGTTCACTTGGTCTGTTTCACAGATAGTTTCTTTGTTAGACAGTCAAGAAAGATGACGCCAACTAAGCTTAATTTGAAAAGGTCTAATTTGCAATTATTTTGTTGGACCATCAATGTTGTTGTTGTGGGGCTTAACGCCATTTTTCAGCACACAATAGGCTATACATGGCGGCCAGTATTAATGGTGGAGGAAGAAACTGGGAAATCCCCGGAAAGAACCACCGACCCACGAGAAGCTACTGGGAAGCTTTCTCGCATATCCACATTCACCGAATCCTAGACTCAAACCCACGCAGACAGCAGTGAGATGGCAGTGATCCATAATGGAGAGCACTTTAGACCACTAAGCCACTCGAGGCCCCCAGACAATCAATAGAAGTGTCATCAATAAAGCTTTTTTTTTTAATTGTTTAGACATGTTATACTCACACAAAAAAAAGACAAAATGGGTGTCAAAGCTTATCTCCTTGATTTAACAAAAAAAAATTTAACTGAACAATTGCACCAGGGTCAGTAGTAATAGACAATTGATCAGAGTCTCATGCTATGTCATTTGTATTGAGGCGTGTCCACACATGACATCTTTTGAGCAGAATGTGTGAGGCCTTGCCCAAAGCAGAACAGTTGTTGCTATTAGTATTATTATTATTACCATCCACCAGGACTTAATTGGGGACCTGATCAAATAAAACTTCACCATCCAACTTTACTGGAATGCCTGTCAGTTAGGTGTTATGCATTTTCGAGGTAGCAAGTTAGCTTATCATCAGTTAATTTTGGAAAACAAGTAGAATGAAATAAAATACTCTTGCTGTGTGAAATTCTGTCATGGTACAGTTTTCTCAAAGCAAAACTGAGATTTATAAATGATAAGTTTTTTAGAGGAAACCGTTAATCCTGGAAGCATGATACTAACATTAAAGCAACAGCAAATTGTGATTTTTTGGAGCAAAAATGACACATTTTTTGGTAAATTTAATAATAAGGTACATCAGTGTTTTGTCATTTGGCACAACTTTTCGATATTTCCTTAGCATGTTTTTATATTAAATTTCATAAATATATTCCTGCCCCGCAAGACCAAACACACACACACACACATACACCATGATGATACAGGTTAGAGAAGTTTTTATTTGTACTCTACTGTGATAAACCCAGGTCCACAGGTAAATGACACCCATCACCTTGCCTATAAGCACCAATGCATATACTATCTCAACCATGAACACGTCACCAAATAATGATACTGCAGCCTTGGTGACATAAATATATATATATATATATATATATATATATATATATATATTTATATATATATATATATATATATATATATATATATATCTAAAATGATAATATTATAAGCATTCTACTGTAGTATCCATGGATAGCACTTTCCATTCAGATTTGTGCATATTTGTAATTCTCTGCACCTTGATTTCTGTCTTAAGAATCCAGAATGGCTGTGTAGTTAGATAAGAATTAATTACTAGGTCAACATACTGGTGCGTGGCCTTGTTGAATATTTTAGTGGTTAATTGCCTGTCCTAGGATGGGAATAAAAGAAAAAAGTAAGAAAAAATTTTAAAAGTTGGGATGAGCAAGTTTTAAAGAAAGTTTGAAGATAAAAATATCCAAGAAGTTTTTTAACTTTTTTTATACCACCACAAGTTTCAAACTCATAACCTCTGGCTAGTGTTACACACAGAAAGAAAGACAAATGTGGGTGTTTATGTATAAGATGCTTCTTGCTGTGAGAAACTCAAATGTTGTGAGGGTGAGCACTGAAGTCTCATCAAACCTGTAGAGGTAAATAAACTGTAACTTACCTTAGCTTCCAGGACATAAAGCTACAGACAGTTGTATGTCATTTTGCGGAAGAGGTGCCAATTTACCAAGATTAAACTGCTATTCAGATTCATAATACTTGTCTGTATCACAACTTTTTGCAAGAGGGCCGGTAGTTTAAGCTTCCTTCCCTGGGCTTTCTGGGATGGGGTTTGAGATCAGATTTGCAAAACTGTCACTTACAGTGACATTTTGAATTTTTTTTTAAGCCAGATTTGGTGTATGTGGTCAAAGGAGGATGATACATAATACAGCACTTCCTCATTTTAAAGCCCTTCATTATAACACAATTCCTGATATAAGGCTTTTCATTATAACACAGTTCATGTTATAAGGCTTTTCATTATTACACAGTTCCTGTTATAAGGTTTTTCATTATTACACAGTTCTTGTTATAAGGCTTTTCATTATTACACAATTCCTGTTATAAGGCTTTTCATTATTACACAGTTCTTGTTATAAGGCTTTTCATTATTACACAGTTCCTGTTATGAGACTTTCCATTATTACACAGTTCCTGTTACAAGGTGAGTATGGTCATGAATCTCATCTCATTAAGTGATACTAAAATTATCTGCATTATAAGTATCTACTTAATTATAAGATGGTCTTACTATAAGGATGTATAATTATAACTACCATGGTCAGCGATTCAGGGAGTACTGTATATTTGATTTGGGTTCTGATCCCCTGGTTCATGGTTGGTGTGAAAGGGATAAATACTTTTTTTAAATGTGGGGGTATGTGCCAAGGCATTCAAATCACATAGCTGTAGTGTCAGTTCCTATTTTGTTCCATTGCTAATTTTAACACTTTTTACAACAGCCTGCTCCAGAGGTGAAGATAATTTCCAACTTGCCATCAATAACTATGGAGGAAGTAGCACCTGTCAGTGTCAGTGAAGCCAAGATTTTAGCTCCAGAGGAAGTGCAGGTAAGAATAAAAGTTGGCTTCACGTGTATTTAAATGATTCACTTAAGTCCCCTGTGTCAGTGTGCATTTACAGTTTATCCCATTGAAATACACAAGAAATCATAAGATGAATGCTGATTGAATTGTTACAAAGTTGAGGTGTCATTCCTTTTCATCACTTGCATTATAGAATATGTAAATGTTCATTCCAATTGCTAACACAAAGAATAGTAGCATTGTGGTTGGCTTTCTTACAAATTCAGAATGAAATTGAAATAGATGCTATGGATGTTACTTTTGAACATCCTTACATTCAGCAACAGCAAAATCAACAACAAAACAACACCATATTATTTATTTTATCTAGTGCTTAAGCTTCTTTCTCTGAAGTTAAAGAAGCATCTTAGTTTTGGAAAAGCACTTATCTATGATGACCATTAAGTGCCATGACAATATTAAGCAGTGAATGGTAATTGCACAATGGCAGTAATTACTTTTCAGTTATAAGAAATGAATTCTTGTGTTTATTTGTCATGTCAATACCCTGTTTTTAATCTAATTAACTTTCATTTTTGCCCTATTCATCCAATCATTGTGACAATGTGTCCTTCTGTCCATCTATGTGACGAGTGTCATTCCATCCATCCTTATGACACTGTCCTTTTGTCCAACCATGTGACAGTGTCCTTCTGTCCATCTATGTGACAATGTGTCATTCCATCCATCCATATGATAGCGTGTCCTTCTGTCCAACCATGTGACAGTGTCCTTCTGTCAGTACATCTGTGGGACAATGTGACCTTCTGTCTATCCATGTAACAATGTGTCTTTCTGTCCATCCATTTGACAGTGTGTCCTTCTGTCAGTCTATTCATGTTGCAATGTGTCCTGTAAATCCATCCATGTGAAAATATGTCCTACTGCCAGTCCATGTGAATGTGTTCTTCTGTCTGTCGGTGTGGCTGTATCCTTCTCTTCATTCACGTGATATTCTTCTGTCTATCCATGTGACATTGTGTCCTTCTGTCCATCCATGTGACATTGTCTTTCTGTCTATTCAAGTGATATTTTTTCCTTCTGTCCATGGCACACAGTGTTCTCCTTCTATCCATGTGACAGTGTGTTCTTCTGTCCATCAGTATGACAGTGTACCTTTCTATTGTTACGTGTCTAGGCTCGTACAAAAGTAACAAGAAAAGAATGAAGCCAACGAGCTTTGTAAAATTTAACAAATAATTTATTTCCTTAGAAAAACAAGATAAAAATGTTTAAAAAAAGGACTTACGGTTTATGGATCTAATCCAGAATTAATGCAAGAATTAAGAAATATAAGTTCTATCAAATAAAAGTCCTAAGTGAATCACTGTCCGAATCCCGATAAAATTCCAAGATGGAAGGCGATGTAACCTTCACAGTGTTACCATGTCAAAAGTTCCTTGTTGAATCACAAAGAATAATATTTCAGTTTTTGAATTCCGAATAATTTCAATAGATGTCTTTGTCCAAGAATTCTGATGAGGAGCACTTATATAAACGTTTTCCAGAGGAAAGAATTACTAATTCCGAAAAATAAAAACCCAACTCAAACTGGTCACAACAAAACACCTTTGGGCTTCAAAGGTATAAAGCACAACTCACTATTTCTTCTTAAGATAATGACTGTACAGTAAATTAAGACACAAAACAGATTCCTGGATGGGGTCACATGAAGATCATGGAAACTTTTTCACATGTCTAAAGTCACGTACTACAGTATCGCCTTAGCTAAAAACCAATGATTTTCACTCTAGAAATGAATAATAAAAAAGTTGTTTACACCAAACTTGACACTGGTTCTGAATCTAGGTCAGCAAAAGATACAGGGTTTCAAACTACTGGCTGTTTATTAGGTCAAAGAGAACTGAATTGAATTTCTGAAACAAAATATCAAATCCAGTAGACAAAATTATCATTACAATAACATGTATTGGAATAAAATAAAAATAAAAAATATTTAAAACTAACAAACAAACAATTTAATTACATATGCATAACACTTCCCCCCATAAAAGAAAAAGAAAGATTTATATAATAAAGCTTTCTATTTTCCACAGAATAATTATATATGAGGTAAAAAAAATTACATAGGAAGAACTCTTTTGAATTATACAAAGTGTACATGAAATAATATTTCTGTACATGGGAAAGTGCATCTGCTATTAAATTGTCTTTTCCCTTGATGTGCCTGATGTCAGTATTATATTTCTGTAACAACAAACTCCACCTTAATAATCTTTGATTTTTGTTTTTCATCTTGTCGATGAAAGTAAGGGGTTTGTGATCACTAAACACAACAATCAGAGAAAGAGCTGAACTAATGTAAACTTCAAAATGTTGTAATGCCATTATAAAGCCAAACATTACTTCTCGATTTTTGAATAATTTCTTTGTTGCTTATTTAATTTCTTAGAGAAATAGCACACTGGATGATCAACACCATTTTTATCTTCTTGAATCAATACTGCCCCAACCCCAACATCACTTGCATCGACAGATAGTTTAAATGATTGACTAAAATTTGGAGTTGTAAGAACTGGTGCACTTTTAAGTATGGCCTTTAACTTATCAAAAGCCTTCTGACATTTTACAGTCCAAAAAAACTTGTTTTTCTTGCTCAATAAATTTGTCTGGGGTTCAGCAATATTAGAAAAATTGGAACAAAATTTCAGATAGTATCCAGCCATACCCAAAACTCGCATCAGTTGCTTCTTACTGACAGGCCCAGGGAATTCAGAGATAGCCTTGACCTTAGCATCTGTAGGTTTAACTTGTCCATGTCCCACAATATGTCCTAGAAATGTTGCACAAAAGCACGGCAGAACTCACTTTTGGATAAATTAATTGTCAAACTTGCATCAGTGAGTCTGTCAAAGATTTTCCGAATTGTTGCTAGATGTTCTTTCCAGGTGTCATTGTAGATGATATCATCAATGTAAGCATCATAATTATCTAGACCAGAGGTAATCATATTCATCAAACGTTAAATGGTACTTGGCGAACCTTTCATCCCAAATGGCACTACATTATATTGATAAAGTCTATCTGGAGTCACGAATGCCAAAATTTCCTTTGCCCTTTCCATTAGTGGAATTTGCAAAATTCCTTTCAGAAGGTCAAACTTGATGACATACTTGGCATTTCCAATTTTATCAATTCATTCATCAATTCTTAGTAATGGAAATGAATCTGTTTTTGTCACACTGTTCACAGTCCCATAATCAGTACACATATGGAAAGTTTTATCTGATTTCGGAACAAGTATACATGGTGAACTCCTGTCACTTTTAGTAGGCTCTGTGAAATCATTCTCCAACAAATACTGAATTTCCTTTTTCAAGTATTCTTGTTTGAGAGGGTTCATCCTTTATGGGTGTTGTTTCACAGGTTTGGAATTTACAATTTCAGCGTCATGAAAAATTTTGTTTGTCCTTGTAGGAACACCTGGAAATAAGTGCTCATATTCAAATAATAACTGTTTAAGTTCATTCCTTTCTTGTTGCAAATGTGAAAGTTTCTGGTCCAAATTATTCATAATTTCTGAATTCCAAAGATTTGTCACTTCAAAATCGATAGAGTCCGATTGAATTCCTTCACTTAAATCCTCAGAGAGTGGGACAGGTACAACTAAATTAATTCCATGATTTACCTGGCTACCTCTTTCAATATACACCTTTAACATGTTAATGTGGAAAAGTTGTTTTTGTTTTTGCCTCCCAGGAGTATTTATGATGTAATTTAAATCATTTACTTTCTTTTCAACCGTGTACGGACCATAATACTTGGCCTGAAGAGGATTTTGTGGAATGGGCAAGAGAGCCAGAACTCTATCACCAGGCTGAAAACTCCTTTCCTTTGAGTTTTATCATATTTTAATTTCATTTTTGACTGAGCAGAGTGCAGATTTGCTCTTGCAACCTCACAAGTCTTTGACAACTTATAATTAAAATTAGAAACCTAATCGAGAAGATTAAGTTCACTATCTTCATTAGAAAGAAGTTTCTTTTTCAACAACTTCAGTGGTCCATGCACAGTGTGTCCAAAAACTAGTTCAAAGGGACTGAATCCTATAGATTCCTGAACTGATTCTCGAACAGCAAACAATAGTAAACGAATGCCTTCATCCCAATCTTTACCCGTATCAAAACAATATGATCGAATCATAGTTTTCAAAGTCTGATGAAATCTTTCTAAAGCCCTTTGGCTCACAGGGAGATTGGCGGAAGATCTGAATTGTTGGATGCCTAATTCGTACATAACTTGCTGGAAAATTCCAGACATAAAATTTGACCCTTGATCAGATTGGACAGATTTGGGAAGGCCAAAATTGAGTAAAAAACTTTATCAAAGCTTTTACTATTGTTTTAGTTTTAATATTCCTCAATGGAATTGCCTCTGGGAATCTTGTTGACGCACACATAATGGTCAACAAGTATTGGTTGTCTGACTTGGTCTTGGGTAAGGGACCAACACAGTCTACTATTATTCTGTTAAATGGTTTGTCAAATGCAGGAATAGGTTGCAGATGAGCCTTTGGTATCTTCTGATTGGGTTTTCCTACCATTTGACAAGTATGACAAGATCTACAGTATTTACAAACATCACTTTTGATTTTTGGCCAATAAAAGTGATTCAGGATCTTGTGATAAGTCTTATTAATCCCTAAATGTCCAGCCAAAGGAGTTTCATGGGCCAGACTAAGTATTTCCTGTCTGTAAGATTTTGGAACTACAATTTGATAGTTCACTGACCACTCGTCACCAGCAGGTACCTCGGGAGGTCTCCATTTTCTCATAAGAATTCCATTTTTAATGAAATAACAGACAGGTACTTCAGTGGCTTCAGTTTCACTAATGGCCCTCTGAAACAAACAGGAGATCTCAGGATCTTTTTCCTGTTCGACGACAAGATTGTCGTCTGTCACCCTGATTAAAAAAAAGAGAATGAGTATTTAAAAGAGGATCACTGTGATCAATACCTTTTGATTGATCCAAACAAGGAGTGAAAGTGACCTCATCAAAAACCTGACCAATACATGTGTCAGCTAAAGGAATACTTTTCTTATTGACATCATTCTCAAGAGCTTTCTTTGCCATAGCTCTAGTAACTGCACAAGCTGGGTATAAATGAGGGAATTCTTTTTAATAGGATCAACTTTCTGATCCAAAGAAGGCTTGTCAGTTACAAGTGGATTAACCACAACCTTATCTCCAGCTAGGTCGTTGCCCAGTAATAAATGAATGCCCTGAATGGGTAAAGAATACACCATTCCGACTGTCACAGGTCCTGAAACTAAGTCTGATGACAAATTTACACAATGGAGATGAACATTAACAAAGCCACACTCTACTCCCTGAACAAGAACACTCATTAGAAGAAGACTTCTCAGAAAAAGGCAAAGTACCTGATAATAAAAGACTCTGAAAAGCTCCTGTGTCCCTTAAAATTTTAATAGGGATAGGATTGGCCATATCACCCAAGAGTGATATAGAACCCTTTGATATGAATGGTTCATAATACTCCATAATAAAATCAGACTGGGGTTTATTAGACCCAACAAATGTATTGCTTTCAATACATGACCGTGACATTGTCCTCTTAGAAATAAGAGTATTTGGGATAGGTCTGTCTTGATTCTAATGTTTATATTTCAATTTGAAGCAATCAGAAATGACGTGTCCTTTCTTCTTGCAATAGGTACACATAGGAAGAGACAAGGATTTTTGATCAAGCTTATTAGAAGCTTGATTTTTAGAAGTTGTACCAGATTGTGAGTTTTAGAAGGGCTCGTATTAGGCTGAGATACCTTCTTACCAGAAGACTGCCGAGTGGAAGACTTGCCTACAAAAGGAACTTTATGAGTTAAGAAATACTCGACAGCAGCATGAGCAGCATTTTCCAAGATTTCAATCTTGTGCTCATCAAGATACATCCTAATGTCACTATGGACACAGTTCCTAAACTCTTCAACCAATATGAGTTGTCTGAGACTTTTGTAATCTTTATTAACCTTTCTAGAAGAGCACCACCTATCAAATTGTTGTGCTTTTTCCCATGCAAATTCGACATAGGTCTGGTCAGTTGATTTTCTAGAATTCCTGAATTTTTGCCGATAAGCCTCAGGGACTAACTCCAAACCCTTCAAGATATAGTCTTTAACCACATCATAGTCAACACTCTGCTCTAGTGACAGTGAAAAATAAATATCACTAGCTTTACCAGTAAGTACACATTGTAATAATAGAGTCCAGTGCTCCCTTGGCCATTTCAAATTTTCCACAATTTTTTCAAAACGAGTAAAATATTTGTCTACTTCTTTTTCTCTGAAAGGGGGCACTAACTTGATATTTCTTAAAACATAAAAAGTAGGGGAGTGTTTTTCCTTTGTCAGCTGTAATTCTTTTAACTGAATTTGAAATTCCCTTTCTTCCTTTTCTCTTTGCATTTGCATTTGCATTATCCTATCTGCTTTTTCTTTCTCAAATTGCATTGTCTTTCGTCTTTCTCTTTCTGAAACTGCATTTGTCTTACTTCTCTTTCTCTTTCCATTTGTATCTTTTCTATCTGAAACTGAACCTGTCTTATCTCTAATTCCAACTTTTTTAGCTGTACTTCCATTATCAAAATGTCCAACCACTCCTGGGTAAAATTCAAAAAATTCTCTACTTTTGATGATATTGTGAAAAAAGCCCGTTGATTTCACTAAAGATTTCAAAAATGAAAAATAATGCTTGGGATTTTAAAAAATTCTGAAAACTAGGGGAATTTAAATTTCAAAAAGAAAATTCTGAAATATTTTAGCCAAAATTCATACATCCCAAGGACGAGGCCCCAATTTTCTGTTATGTGTCTAGGCTCATACAAAAGTAACAAGAAAAGTGCGAAGCCAACAAGCTTTGTAAAATTTTACAAATAATTTATATCCCTAGAAAAACAAGATAAAAATGAGAAAAAGGACTTACGGTTTATGAATCTAATCCAAAATTAATCCAAGAATTAAGAAATATAAGTTCTGTCAAATAAAAGTCCTAAGTGAATCACTGTCCGAATTCCGATGAAATTCCAAGATGGAAGACAATGACGTATGCTGTAACCTTCACAGTGTTGCCATGTCAACAGTTCCTTGTTGAATCTCAAAGAATAATATTTCAGTTTTTGAATTCCGAATAATTTCAATAAATGTCTTTGTCCAAGAATTCTGATGAGGAGCACTTATATGTACATTTTCCAGAGAAAAAAATTACTAATTCTGAAAAATAAAAACCCAACTCAAACTGGTCACAACAAAACACCTTTGGGCTTCAAAGGTATAAAGCACAACTCGCTATTTCTTCTTAAGATAATGACTATACAGTAAATTAAGACACAAAACAGATTCCTGGATGGGGTCACGTGACCACCTTCTAGAAGATCATGGAAACTTTTTCACATGTCTAAAGTCACGTACTACAGTATCGCCTTAGCTAAAAACCAATGATTTTTACTCTTGAAATGAATAATAAAAAAGTTGTTTACACCAAACTTGACACTGGTTCTGAATCTAGGTCAGCAAAAGATACAATGTTTCAAACTACTGGATCTTTTATCAGGTCAAAGAGAACTGAATTGAATTTCTGAAACAAAATATCAAATCCAGTAGACAATATTATCATTACAATAACATGTATTGGAATAAAATAAAAATAAAAAAATGTAAAACTAACAAACAGTTTCATTACATATATATAACACTATCCATGTGACAGTGTGTCCTTTTGTCCATGAATGTGACAGTGTGTCCTCCTTTTATCCTTGCAACAGTTTGTCCATCTGTACATCAGTGTGGCAGTGTGTCCTTCTTCCATCTGTGTAACAGTGTGTCCTTCTGTCCATCACTGTGACAGTGTATCTTTCTATCCATGCGACTGTGTCCTTCTGTCCCTCAGTGTGATAGCGTGTCCTTCTGTCCATCAGTGTGACAGTGTGTCCTTCTTTCCATGTGACAGTGTGTCCTTCTGTGTCCATGTGACATTGTGTCCTTCTGTCTTTCATTATATTCATGTAACCTTAACTCCACCTACACTGATTGAGGGAGGGTGATCAAACTTGGTATGTTGTTTTATAGGAAGGGTGTATGACAACAAAGGTTTCAGATCTTGGATACAGCCCCTGAGGGAGGAGGGGATGAGAGTCAAGGTTATATTGTGTCAGGTAACACGGACTCTTCTTGTAACCCATTCTTCGTATGCACTAATCGAAGGGATATGATTGTATTTACTATTAGGTTTCACTTGGGTGAGTAGCTGATAAGAGATGTATAGGACACTGGAAGCAGCCCTTGGGATGGGTTTAAGGTAAATGGTAGATGGGCAACAAAAGTAAAGAAAAGTAAGAATATCTGTGATGGCTTCCATCTCTTGTTTGTATTTTGAGAGCACTTAAAATCTCAGACATCTATGAATATTTCTCATGTTATTATCATTACCTAGGAAAAAACAAAAGGCGAACTGAAAGGTGCAACAGAAAAGACAGTTACAGACAAGAGGAGAGAGAGGAAAAAGAAGAAGACTGAAAAAAGAATAAAGAATAAAGAAAAAGAAAAGCGACAGAAGCTTGTAGAAAAACTCAACCCAGGTCTGGGCAATAAATACAGCAAGGAAAAGGCTCTTAAGAAACTGGACAAAGAGAGTAAAAGCCAGGAAGGAAATGTGACATTGATCAAGGTAGGATTTATTTTCAGTCTTCTGTTATGGAGTTGCCAATGTTTTGGATATTTTATTGTATCCTCAGAGATCATTTTTGTTAATTTTATACCCTGTCATGCTATCTCATTAAAACTGAAAGTGAATGCATGTGATTCAAGTTAATAAAACAACATTAAATTCAAATATAAGTCAGAGGGATCAGAAAGTGAATGCATGTGATCTGAAATAATAAATGATGAATGCCTTTCAAACTACTTTTAGGACTGTAAGTAAGAATTCTTCTACGGCCATGACAGAAGTTGGTAATGTGAGATTCAAATTTGAATTTAAGAGTTATAATTCAGTACCTTACTTGTTGCTTTGAGGTCAGTTAATCTTGGATTTACATTGAATAAGTAAATTTACAGTTTTGAGGAATTCATATTTGTTTTACATATCTTTATACAAAAAAAATCCGACAGGAAAGGACAATGTGCATACCAGAAATGATCATGTTTTTAATTTATGCATGCTTATTCAGGCTTGCCATGGCATAATGAATTGTGTGATAATAAATATTTGGAGATATCAGTTTCAGTCTAAATTGCAATTTTTGCATTGACTTAGAATTGGGAAATATCAGAATTGTACAACAATAAATATTTGATCCATTTGACTTCAGTCCTAATTGCAAACTTTTTATGGCAATCAGGATTTCCTAATTCACTGTATTTGTTATCATCGTATAATGCATGACAACTATTATTTACATAAAAAAACATCTTAATTATTTGTCAAATTAAACACATAACATCTCCTGATGACATAAATGAAATTGTTACTTATTGAAAGGTAAAGGATAATTTTCTTCATGTCCAAATGTCCATCAGAGTCAGTTCACTCCACTTTGATGTGGTTTTATTGAAATGAAATCATTTCATCTGATAAATGGAATCTTACAATTGTGCTCATTTTAAATTAAATTTATAAAAGTCACTGCAAAAAATATCAGTCTTTTGTTGCACTAATTATGTAAATTTCATTTGAAATGAGAACTCAGGGTTGATCCTTGATGTACTTGTCCATATTTTCAGAGTGACAAGAAGGAGAAGACTGGGCTGACTTCTTCCTCATCCTTTTTCTCCCAGCTCCAGGAACAGGTAACCAGTCAGATACAGAGCCAAAAAGAGGACAAGAGGAAAAAGGATCAGAAAAGGCAGAAATCATCCAAGAAATTGAAACTGTAGGAGCAACTAAATATGAATAAAGAACTCAAATATAATTTACTGTTCTCAAATTTATTTACATCAAATGTCTACATTTCAGCATGTTTTAAAGTATGCAACTTCATATACACACGCCTCTATATACAAAAACTGCATCACTAATTGGCGTAAGAATCCTTGTCTTTTCATTACAGCTTATTCAGATTACATTCATTCTTTGCCCAGATATGACTTACATTCTCAACTATCATTAAATACGAATATTATAATATCTACAATAGACAATGGGCTCACACACATCAGATTCTCACTTCAACTCTCCCGACATGAGAGAAGGGATGCTTCTAATGTCATAGGCAAATTCTACCATCAAAGGGGCATGTCCATTTGGTTGCCTGTCCTCAGTGTTTGCTTTACTTGTCCATTTGTTTGTCTGTTTTCCATACTTCCTGTACTTTGTTTTTATACACCAGCCATATTCTGTGGATTGGATATCTTGCCCATGTAAGTCAGTTTGTCTGAAACAAACTGACAACACACAGTGCAAAATCTAGTGTCAGTTTGCCTTAGTGTTTTCGGGACCCATGGGCCATTTGTCAAACACTAAGAGATGTTCACAAAGTACAACAATTAATGCAGAATAAAATATTTAAACAAAAAGTTATACACAGCTGTACTTGTTTCTTTAAATATGCATAAAATAAATTTGTTTATGTATGGACTAAATTCAGTATGTACTGATCACTGGATTGAACCATGGGCACCCACACATAGGGGCAAGGGGGGGGGGCACTTGCCCCCTTCCCACCCCCAGATTTAACCATTAAACATGTTTTGGCCTACATCTGTAAAATATAATAGCTGATTGCTATATGTTTTGGCCCCCTCCCCCACAATAATTCTGTGTGCACCCCTTGATTGAAGAGAGTGTCTGTTACACAAAAAGTCTGTACATCTTGTGTATCACAATTGTTTGCTTTACATGGACTTAATTGACTTTTTTTGAATTTTTATATGGGACTTACGGATGATCACTTGTGAAATGTTGGAATATTTAACTTCAAAAATAGATAGTTTGGGGACTTTCAGTGCAGCGATATGCAGTGACTGTCTTATGTTACAGTTTCTTGTTTTTATCACAAAAATAAACTAACATAATACCCTTTTGGGTTTGTTGAGAAGAACATTTCTGTGGCATAGTTGTAGGAATTGGACTTTATTTTGCAAATTTCATCACACTTGATAAAATGTCAACCAGCGAGGCCATGGACAGTAGCACAGGACATAGTGGAAATATGCATATAGGCCATGGGCAGGAGTAGCACAGGACATAGTGGAAATATGCATATAGGCCATGGGCAGGAGTAGCACAGGACATAGTGGAAATATGCAAGTAGGCCATGGACAGGAGTAGCACGGGACATAGTGGAAATATGCATGTTGGCCTTGGACAAGAGTAACACGGGACATAGTGGAAATATGCAACTAGGCCATGGACAGGAGTAGCACAGGACATAGTGGAAATATGCATGTAGGCCTTGGACAGGAGAAACACAGGACATAGTGGAAATATGCATGTAGGCCATGGACAGGAGCAGCACAGGACATAGTGTAAATATACACATAGGCCATGGACAGGAGTAGCACAGGACATAGTGGAAATATACACATAGGCCATGGACAGGAGTAGCACAGGACAGAGTGGAAATATGCATGTAGGCCATGGACAGGAGTAGCAAAGGACATAGTGGAAATATGCAAGTAGGCCATGGACAGGAGTAGCAAAGGACATAGTGGAAATATGCATGTGGCTGTATACAGACGCAAAACTATTGATACAATTGATGATTGTTTTGAAAAACTTGAATCGTGCTTATTTGCTGAAATTCTCAGTGTGAAGAAACATGGAAGAGATTATGAATAATCTCTTACTATTTCTGAGCCCTTTGCTTCAATCTGAACATCAGCCCTTGGGCGTTCACCAAGACTTTGGACTGCATCATATTCCACTTCAGAATGTCCTCGTCTGCAGTGACAGTGGCGTACTTGGACAATACACTGCAAAACATTCGGGTTCGCGATATGAACAACTGTCTCTACCTCATTAGCAGGGTGGATTGTCAGTGTGGAGAAGTCGAATATCGTCCCATATCAGCATTTTGTTCTCTCTCTCGCAGTTCAGGTGGATAGTCAGTATGGAGAAGTCGAATCTCATTCCTTATCAACATTTTGTTCATGTGTGTATAGGCAACCTGGTTTGTTTTCCTCCGAAACGCACCACCAGGGCTTTTATTTCAGTAAGGATTTTCTTGAACTCCTTGGCCAGATGCTGTTATACCTCAGTGACATTTAGATGCGTCATTTGCAGATGACACTTCTGGCACAGTGGCGCCCAGTCTTGTGTAACTTGGATCACCAGATTACGAGCTCGACCAGAATCACACATTTTCTGTTCCAGTGGCAAGACAGAGTACTAGAGGCGGGAATACCTTTAGAAACCCCACAAACGGAATTCACAATATGTTTAGACGCCAGTTTGTCCAGTGGGTTGGGGGGTGTGCATACTTGCTACCGGACTTTGCTAATGGAACTTTTTGTGGGTCTTGACGTGGCTCATCTTGCCAACGTTTGAGCCAGTCTTTTACACTTCGCTGAAGCAGTAATCGTACAAGACTTCTTCCTGATAGTAATAGCTTCATGCAGGGTGAGTGAGCTGCATGTGCTATCGGTGGATCCGAACTGCATGCAGTTCCGTGCCGATGGCTCAGTCATACTTACGACGCAACCTGGTTTCTATTCTAGGAAGTGGTTACCGTTGCAATACAATCAGCAGATTACTATCCGTTTTCTCTATCGATCGATCGATTGATCCGTCGAGAGAGACAAAGCTGTATGACTCGGTATGCGCGTTTAGATAATATCTGCTCTGTCTGTGTGTGTGTGTGTGTGTGTGTGTGTGTGTGTGTGTGATTTGGATTTTTAACGTAGCTTTAACAACTTTTTTTCAGTCATATCGCTACGATGTCTGCAGTGTGGCAGTTTATAGTGATGTCTAGCACTGGGGCATCATGCCGCAGACATTTAGCATGATGTCCCACCCAGTCACATTATCCTGACACTAGGCCGACCAGTCCTAACACTAACCTCTTAATGCTGAGCGCCAAGTGAGGCAGCTGTTATTACCATTTTTGTAAGTCTTTGGTATTACTCGGCCGGGGATCGAACCCACGACCTCCCGCATCCGAGGCGGACGCACTAACCACAAGGCCACCGGAGCGGTCTGATAATATCTGCTGCACAAGAGAACGGCGGCGGCGGACATCAAAGGCTATTCCTGTCGGTTAAGGCAGTGAGATAACCCCCACAAGCGCTTGCTGCGTGGATAAAGGAGGTTATTAGATTGACAGAATCAGGCACGACCCAGAGCTTCCATTTTGGGTGACATAACCTCGCAAAGGAGAGAGCTTAATATCGTTGGGACACTTGCAACTGCCCATACAGTTAACTCGCCCTCTTCATGAAAGCACAACCTCAGCCTCGGGCATGACCGTGCAGCTTTCGCTGGATTCGCCTTCAAATGTCTGAATTTAAGGCTGTAATTAGATGTGGGAACAACCTCACACATATATAAACACATGATTTCAGTCGTACTAAACATGCGTTTGGAGAAGTTCGTCCGTTCAGAAGACCAAATCATAGTTCTCCTACAGGCTGATGTAGGTAGAGTTTTGATTCTCAAGTATTGTTTTCATCCTGTTACCTTTACTCCTAGTGTTAGTGCGATTGGATTGCCATGTATTTGACGGAGAAAGGAAATTTTTTGTTGAATTATATTTATCGAACAATACTTTCCTATCTCATTTTACTTTCAAACCCTTCCCCCCTTCCCCGTAAATGCGAGCATCCAGTCCAAGGTTTCGCTCAAGCTTAAACTGGTTATATCCGTAATACAGGAGGCCACCTAGCGAGAGTAATGGACCCGGCGGGGAGGAGGGGGGTCGCTTTCAAGGAGAGGAAGTAGCACAGAGTAATCATAACGTTAATGTGATAATGTAAATATTTTCGTAGAAGCACAATTTATTATAATATTTTTTAAAAAAAACACCGTAATGCCACAAGTTATATAGCAATCTTCTGATTGTAGATTCGACATGCAGGTCCTGGACCGCTCCGGTGGCCTATTGGTTAGAGAGTCCACCTTGGATGCGGGAGGTCGTGGGTTGGATCCCCGGCCGAATCATACCAAAGACTTACAAAAATGGTAATAACGGCTGCCTCACTTGGCGCTCAGCATTAAGAGGTTAGTGTTAGGACTGGTCGGCCTGGTGTCAGGATAATGTGACTGGGTGGGACATCATGCTACATGTCTACGGCATGATGTCCCAGTGCTAGACATCACTATAAACTGCCACACTGCAGACATCATAGCGATATGACTGAAAAATTGTTAAAGCTACGTTCAAAATCCAAATCACACACACACACATGCAGGTCCTGACCTTGCTGGGAAACGTAACTAGCATGTATATATTTAGTATGTCGACATTTACGACCAATACTTTAACAAACAAGATTACGTTTATATTAAATTGCATGGTTATGTATAGCCATTAAATTGAACAATAATTTTGGACATTACAAAAACTGAATAATAACCGTGTACATTATAGAAACTGAACAATAACCATGAACAGTGCAGAAACTGAAAAATAACCATGAACATTACAGAAACTGAACAATAACCATGAACATTATAGAAATTGAACAATAACCATGAACGTTATAGAAATTGAACAATAACCATACACATTATAGAAACTGAACAATACAGAAGAATATGTGAGAATTTGTTTTTGAAAATTATCACCAATGCACAAATAATATTTTTTACCAGACATAATTCTTCTTATGCTTCTGTTTCTTTTCATTGTCAACTTGCAGCACAAGCTACGAGTTTACAGTAATAAAACCAGCCTGTTCCCTGTGTATGCAGTAGATATGAACAGTTTCACAAGACGTTTCAGATTCTTTGATATATGGGCAGGCCCGGCGCGTTGTGTTTTTCTTGTGTGTGCGATGACTGTTTGGCGCCTTTCCAAAATTTTTTTTTTCGAATAAACTGCGAATAAAACGAACAGGAAATGAAAAGGTGCCCGTGTGCATCGCGCACTTCGCACACGCAACCAGCCGGGTCTGTATATGGGTGAACCGTCGGACTTGCAACCCAAATCACTGTAGCTTGTGTCAGAAACTTCCCTAAATTGCATTGGAACAAACAAATAAGGTACCTCTTTTATTATCTTAAGTCCATATATATTTTAATTTGCCGGATACATGATGTTCAGTTCACACCTGAATCGAAGACATGTACAGGCGGAGTTGGGCCATGATTGCGTGTTCAGTTCTTAAAATCACATTCACGACGAGTAACGTGCCTCTTCAACGCAGCGTTTTCATACAAAATAAATAAAATTTAAGGAGACCTGGAAGGATTTTTTAATTAGTTATATATCTAGGCAATACTTACAAAATTAGAGGTCAGTTGCTTTATTTTATATTCCTGTCAGAATTGCACGAGGATGTATTGCCAATCGTATTAAGTCAGTTCTGGACATTTTGCTATATGGAATTCATCAGTGATTTATTAGCAGTAGATAAACTGGTAAAAATATTTATGATCTTCTGGATTTGAATGGAAGAAAAAATTCCTGGATGTTTAACTTATAAAAGTTGAAAAAGCGTTTGATACTAATTCTTGGTCATTCATGCATACAGTTTTAAAGTTGTAGGAATTTGAGGCACTTCTTCGTAAATGGGTCGAGACGTTTTAGACTAATATATGAGACTCAGTAATAAAAATGGATTTCTAATCAATTTGTTTCTAACTGAGCGGCGTTGTAGACAGGGTATCCACTGTTTCCATATATCTCTTTATTTTGTGTGACATTTTGACCTTACTCATTAAACAGAAATAAGGATATTACTGACATAAAAATAAATGATAGGAAAATTAAACTTCGACACTTTGCTGACGACACTTCACTCTTAATAGATGGATCAGAAAAATTAGTGCAAGTTTTAGAAACGTAAGATCTGTTGTGATGAGTTTCAAGCTTAAATATTATTCTGGACTAAACAGAAACATCTTGAATAGTATGCGTCCAGATATTAATATGGATTGGACTAACGATGGAGTTGAATTGTCGGGATTCGTTGTTTCGTACAGATTTTAATAGAATGAATAAAATATTTTCTGAGGAAGAATTTTTTTTAGCACATTATATTATATTCAAGATTTCATCAAGGATGAAAGAAATTTCTATTCTTTTAATGAATTAAAAATCATTGTCCGAATATGGATTTCTAAACTAACAGAGTATTACAAAAAACAATATCCAAACAAGTTCCGTTTTAGTAGGTACAACGCTGAAAACGCTTCATAGCTTCAAACACACAATCAGGAGAAGTTAAGTAGGATGTAAGGATTATTACAACAATTTTATAAGTAAAAGATATGTGCAACCCTAAACAAGAGAAAATGGGACCATATTTCATTATTTTTATGAAAAATAACGAAATATTTATTAATTTTTACATCATGCGGTTTATGTCTTGTAAAGATACCAAGCTTAATTGGTCTAAATTTGTCGTAATTCATTTCATGGCAACAACTTCATTTTTATTTCGGGCTTGTTTAAAAACAAGTCCATATTATGAATTTTGTGGACACGAACTTGAAACAATAACTCAGTTATTTGTGCACTGTACTAAAACACACTTTATGAGCTGATTAGGTTAATGGGTTCAGGATATAACACAATTTTGTATTTAACAGTAAAAATTACTAATATTTATTTCGTATTTGGTGTGGGGGTGGAGATGATATAACAGAAAAATGTCAAATATTGGTGATAGCAAATGGTTACTGTATACATCGAAAACAAAGCATGTTTAACCTGTTCTTGAGCAATATAGGTCTTGTCTTCAAGAATGTTATATAGTTGAAAACTATATTTTACATTAAGAGTGAGAGTAATTTATTTGAACAGCATTAGTCAGAATTTAAAAATACTGCTCTCAACGCATAGGGTACATAATAGGTAGTGTAACCATAGTGACAAGTGCACCCTCCTTCTGTCTGTCTGTCTGTCTCTGTCTCTGTCTCTCTCTCTCTCTCTCTCTCTCTCTCGTACCTTAGTCTAATTAATGAGAAATATATATTATAATCATGTAGGTATTAAGTACTACGATATATTAATACTACTACATCACAAAATATTTAAGATAGTATCATTGAACATTGTCATAAGCCACAGGAGAGTCCGCTACGCTCCTTTATCACCCGTGGCCGCCTATGCGGAGATTTCCTCGTCTCACGAATATGCACCAACATGCTTATCCACTCACGGCGATCACGAGTAAATTATTCTTGCCATTATGACCCAACATAACCTTTAATGCTGTTTGAATGGGTCAATCAGAGTTTCTTCCAAGTGCAGTCACTTAACGATCGATAAAATCGGCAATTTGATTGCTGTGTAGGAGATTGTTATATTAAGTTGTTGTTGATGTAGTTTAGTTTAAATGCATAGTCATCAATAACAAGGAAATCTCTGCATAGGCAGCCATGAGTGAAAAAGGAGTGTATCGGATTGTCCGCTATAGCTTGCGATGATGAGAAGTCTACGAGATTCGAAATCACATAAATTTAAAGGCTTGTGTACATTTTCTTGCGCTTCTCGTTTTTGAATATTTGTCCGCAAGAGAAGGCAAATATATAGAAAGCACGGGGAAAAGTGCGCTTCACCAATTGCCCATAAAGTAACAGTTGAATGAGTATCTACAAATTCATCAGTTTGCACAAGTTGAAAATCATATACTCTTCCAATCAATTACACACAGAAATGTGTATATTGGAGGAGGGTTTTCTCAGTATGTCACAATTATTAAGGCTACATTTTTGGGGTGTTTCTGTTGTTCTTTTTTTGCGACAGGAAAACCTACATGGTCGATTTTACGACAGGCCATTAATCACTAATGATATCCAAAAGTCTCGCATTCTTTTCATTGACTTTCTAATTTCTTTCGCACATGTGCTGTTGTCATTATTAAAATTGTACAGCATTTTTCTTTTTCATTACTCAGTGGGAGACAGATGCCAAAACCATGTCATTTTTCATCTAATATCTCCCAGAATTCATAGCGCTAACATACACGTAGTAACAAGTTACGTCATATCAGTGATATAATAGTATAACGATCACTTCAGTTTGAGCTGGACAGTAATCGTTTGTTTACAAGGGCAGACATCCACAATATAAAAACCACCTAAATCAAATTTAGTTTTCACCCTTGTCAATCATAATTATGACTTATGATCCCTTGTTCGACTTTGGTTTTTACTTTTGCATTCTGAACCGAAGTTTCTCCAATTATTTCGTATTAGTCGTGCTGACGGTTGACGGATGTGAGCGAGCGTCTTACCTATAATCACTTTATTCATACTCTTTGAAAATGTCGGCATACATTTGTGCCTTAGCATACTAATTTGTGTTCAAATGGAAGTCATTGTATTGCTATTATGAATACATAAATGTCACTTTTTAACAGCTAATATTGCCACGAAGTGTCCAAGTTCCCTTGCCGCTCCCACGATCGAAGAAGTACACCGTATTGTCGGCTACAAACACATCTCTCAACTCACTATCACGTGACACGGCCTGGATGTTGGCCGGTCCTTGGGAGGGGTTTTGCGCTCTGTAAGGATTGTCCGAACCGTTGTTGTCATAAAGTAAGACATTTGTACCTCCGTTCTGGTGAATAATATATAGCTCTTTCGCAGTAAATATCCAGACTGATGTGTCATTGGCATCCCACAACATGTCAATTATACTCATGTTCAGGGTTGTCTTGAAATGGTTTTGAACCGTCTCCGTCTTGACCAATGATATGTTGTGCTTTGTGTAGACGTACACCCATGTGGCTGGAAACAGAAAAAAAAAAAAATAATCTGTGATATCAGCAATTATGAGAAAAATTTAAGATGCTTAATTCCCAAACTTTTGATGGCGTTTACGGTCCTTGATTAATTTTACTTATAGGTGGTCAAATATATCACCAAAAGTTTTGGTACCGCCTGTACTTGCGTATAAATTGATTCCAATTGCAAAGTCCAAAGAGCCAGATATGTTGTCGCATAATGTACCTACAGATCTCGGTCAGTGCAGTTTTGTTAGGATAATCATTAGAACTGACAATATGGACCATGTTCTGTCGCAACATTATGCGACGGCAGATCAAGGACTATGTTGTTTGTAACTGGACGCGATTTATACGCGAGAATAGACGACATTACGAAATGCATAATGCATAAAGGATATTATTTCGTGACGGGTTCCCTCACTTTTGCGGAAAATTATAAAATTTCGAAATACTAACCTGTGCTAACTAGGCAGAAGCCAGCAATTCGATTCAAGTTTCACGATAAAAGCGCGAAAGCTGAAAGTCGACCATGTCTGTTATGACTCGTAATAATAGGGAAATATAAACCAAACGACCGTTATTTTATGTACCACGTACTACCTTCTTTCTTGTAGGTTTTCTGAAGCATTACTGAGTGGGGAGATGCCGAATTGAACCTCACTCAAAATGGTATGGAGGCCACACTTGAAATTCAATAATCGCCTGCAAACACCGCGAAATGAACAAGGCTGAACTTAAGTAGCACTTGCCCAAAACGGGGCCTAATTTCGAGAAAAAACAAAAATTTGTGATATATATTTTGCATAGATTTGTTTATGAATTTTCAAATGATCTTAAACAAAAAGGTGAGATTGATCTGAATTCAAATAAGATTGAAATAAATCATATCACTCATTTTTTATTTTCAGATAGGTGTTGTCTCAATTTTAAAACAATTATCAAAGAAGCAGTTGAGTACCTCCACAAATGTTGCGTAAGGAGGATCTTATTATGAAATGTTTCTATTTTAAAAATAAATTACAGAATTACCCTTTAAATTACAGTTACCCTGCTGTCCTTTAAAAGTGGGGTTCTTGTTGTTGTGTTTCTAAAGCGATTCGACGTCTATTAATGCTTTCTTTACCATTTTGCCTCTCATTTCTTTTAACCTGCCACAATAAACCTTCCTCATTAGAAAAATTAATTCATGTATTTCTTTATTTTTCTAAATTTTCTTTAAAAAAATGTACATATTGGAATTTGAACAGTGGTCGTTTTGATTTTCTGTCTGAAAGTGTAATGCGCCCAGCTTGAATACATACGATTTGGGGATTTAAGACTCGTTATATACGGATCCCTGTGTTGCCGAATGGTCTAAAGCGTTTACTTTACCGATCACTGCCGTCTCACTTATGTCCACTCGGCCCATATGAGTATGTGAGAAAGCTTCCCAGTAGCTTCGCATGGGTCGGTGCTTCTTCCCAAGTTTTTTCCGGGTCTTTCCTCCAACAGGTATACTGGCCGCCATGTATAGCCTATCCTTTGCTGAATTGTGTTAAGCCCACAGCAACAACTCATCACGTGTGTGTGTGTGTGTGTGAGAGAGAGAGAGAGACAGAGACAGAGACAGACAGACAGACAGACAGAGACAGCACGTTTTCTGTTGATTTTCGTTTCTTTTCTTTTTTTTTTTTTTGGTTGATCCTTCACTTATTCCTCATGACAGATTGTAATATCATCAGTAACAATATGCTAATGTAAACACCATAATTTGATGCAGTTGAATACTGTTTTCAAATACAGATAAAATAAAACTTCGCTCAGAGGTTTATTATTATCATAACTATATATTTAGCATTTAATATTTTTTTCTAACATTCATCCGCAAGGTTGGCCATCTGTACTATCGACACAAAAACTGAAGGTTGATGAAAGTCGGTAATAAAAATCAAGTCCCAACTGCGCTTATTGAAATGTTGAAGTATTCTACTGTAATCAGCATTTCTTTATTTGGCATTGATAAACCGTGAAGGCTGAATGTAATGGCGTGTAACAATGTGTTTGTAACATTTTGTTTCATCATGCGAATTGATACGCATTCTAGGAAAAGTTTTTTTTTGTGGAGATTTGGATCAGCTTTCAGTTTTTCGTTTAGACTATTACCGTACCAGATCCAGTCTAAAGTCAGATAAGCATGGGTATGTGTCTGTGTATGTGTATGATGTAACGGCACATCAACACAATACTGACTATAAAGCAGACTAAGAGTTAGACTGTAAAATGGTAAGGGCCAGTTCAAATCTTTACCTTGTCTGCACACTGTCTGAAATATCGTCGGGAAAATTAATAATCTTCCTTTTCTCTTACGAGGTTACTTACGTGTAACTTTAAGTTTAATCTTTGTTAGAAAACAAAATTATCCTTGAAACACGATATACTTATTTATATAAATGTTTTCTTACAACAGTGATATAAGTACTAATAGAAACAGTTTCTGATTTGGATATAAACTTGTGTTGCATCACAACCTTTGAAAGAATTTTTTCCCTACATTGAAATCTATCAAGTTTACGCACAGCCTGATTATAGTTGTACCTTTTTTGAAGTCGATATTATAATCACGTTACACGTAACTAGTGTATCTATGTGCAGCCTATGTATGTATGTACAGTCTGTTATATGTATTTATGTACAGTCTGTTGTACCTAGCGGTAAGTATGTAAAGATGTAATTCTATGTTATAACCAGTGCATCTATGTACAGTGTATGTTATAATAGTGTATGTATGTGCAATCTATGTCATAATTAGTATATGTATGTACAGTCTGTTATAACTAGTTTATGAATCTACAGTCGATGTTATAACCAAAGTATGTATGTACAGTCTGTTATAACCAGTGTCTATATGTACAGTCTCTGTTATAATTTGTGTATGTGTGTAGAGTCTATAATATAACTAGTGTATGTATTTACAGACTATGTTAAAACTAGTGTATATATGTACAGTATATGTTATAACTAATGTATACATGCACAGCCTGTTGCAAGTTTTACAGCCTTACTTTACAGGGGAGATAATCATTGTAAGAACCTAGGCATAGTTTTTTTGCGTTCAAAAAGATGAGTAACATTGAAAACAAATTATGCTTTCTGTGGGGTTCTATCTTGAAACCATTTTCTTTGTCTTTAAGCAAACTGGGTCAGTTAAAGTTATGCACTTTTCTCCTATGAAATTTTAATAAACCTGTTAGGAACGACAATTGTACGAACCCGAATGAAAATCGATCCACAGAACTGGAAATTAATTGTCTGCAAATGGAAGATCAAATTTAAATGTCGTTGGATGAATATCATTATGTATACTTGATGTCATATATTACCATATGAATAACAAACGGTGAGTAACAATAGCCTGTCATTCATTTAACAAACCATGGCTATTATGGCAGCTCAATTATTATAATATGGTTCACTTTGTCAATTTTGTGGAAGCATAAAACTGATTATATGATTTTCTTCTCATATGATTAATTATGCATATCTGAAATTATACTTGCAGATTTCATCTGCTGTTTCCGTAAAATATTAGAATAATATACGACGTGGACATTTTGCACAGTCACTCAAATTTCTCAGTCTTAGCCAAAAGGATTTTAAATTATTTCCAAAAAATGGTTCAGTTGTTTAAAGTTTGTCCTTGTCAGAGTCTGAAAGGCTGATTTCAAAAGTAGATTTCTCATTCATCTAAAAACGTTGAGACATTAATTGCTTAAAAGTATAGCTGCATCAAGTATAGCTTTATCTTTGTAAAGTGAAGCGAATGTGGATTTAAAATTGCTTAGTCTAGACATTGTAAGAATTATTCGTTACAAAAGCCTACTTGAGCTTTATCATTTTAGGTTAATTGGCAGTTTGATACACACTGTTCTCGAACCATTGAGACATAAGTGTCAGTGTCCGCCAGAGACAGTATCATCGAAAATTTGGTAATGGTTTGGTTAAAGATTTTAGTTTGCTTATTTTGTCTAAACCACTTGATACATTCTCATCATGCTTTGCATGAATTCATTTCAAGACGTGATCGCTCGCCCGTTACCGTGGAGCCAAGGTTGCATTTGGTTTACTTTTTATCATTTGATTATTTTCCTTAAACCCATTCTTGAAGTTTGTTAATATCTGGAATGAGACATTAACAACCTAAGCCAACTCATTCTGCAACTTGCACTCTTCTCCATTTGACTTTAGTGTAAAGGTCGCAGTCATTGACAGTATGTGTTAAAGTTTTGGTAAGGTTTTCCAACTGCTGATAATTCCTAAGATCCCCACTGAATTTTCTTCGCTCTTTGAACGATTGTTTTAACAAAGTTAGTGTAATTAATTCTGAGATATGCTTACTCAACGCGTTTACTTTTGGGCTACGGTCAGACGTTTTACAGCGATTGTAAGCACGATGTGAAAACCCTGGCTTTCTTGTTTGCTTTTGTTTCTATTTTTATCATATACCATTTTATATCTCTTACTTTCAGTTATGACGTTGTTCTTCATAAAATTATATTTTTCTTGCAAACTTTTGTAAGACAAGATTGATTGGTAGTTAACTTTTTTCTCTCTTCAAAAAGAAGAAAACTCTCAATATAATTGACTATCTTAATGAACTATTTCCTACCAAAATACCAATGTCCTTGAAAGGTTGGAGATTCGTAAATGTTTTCTTCATATATTCGATCAAGGCATATGACGAAGAAAAGATAAACCTGTGAAATTAACGAATCATCTATTAAATCCTTGCATTTCGATAAAGCCATTACCATGTAAGTTTTTATTTTTTTCCAAATGTATCTCATTAATATTTTATACGTAAATGAAATTAATTTAATAGTATTTAAAAAATGTATATTCACAAATATTGTTAAAAGTTTCAAACTAATCGTAGAATGACTTAAATTCCCTGTAGAATGTTTGATACCTCAATTTATCGTCTCAGTATATATGACCAATTATTAAAAATTCCATTATGAATTAAATTATGTTTTGTCAAGATTTAAAATTAGCCGTCCGTTGATTTTTAAAATAAATGAACACAATAACAATTTTATCGAAATACATGTTTAAGATTCTGCAACTTAACATATACAGAGCTTTTGCGATTTGTAACAGGCACTTCCGGTTATTACCGAGTCGGCGCTGTCAGGTCTATTTAACTCGACCCGATCAGTGTGTGTGTGTGTGTGTGTGTGTGTGTGTGTGTGTGCAACAAAAACGAATACTAGAATTGCGAGCTCGTCGCACTTTCAGTAACAAATTATCAGATACGTGGTAAGTGGTTTTACACCTAATTCATAATGCCAGCTATTATTAAAACAAAATCTGTCAACTGCTGTGAAGGACGTCTTACGAGACACATTACCGTAAACATATTAATGGCACGACCTATCCATGATCAATCTTAGATTGTAGGCCTATTTAAACTAATAAAACGAATACAAAAAAAAACAGCATTAATTTTATTTTGCATAGTTTTTCACGTATTTATTAACTTTTGTTATGTTTTAGTCAGTAGCCTTCATTTTTATTATTTTGAGAAAAGTGGATTTTAAATGGATTTAAAAAAAAAAAATTATTTGTGAAGAAGAATGGATTAAAATCTTTTAAAATGTAGTATTCTTATTCATACATCTAAGTAACTTGAATAATACGGAAGTAATGTGAGGAATATAGGCTGGTATGAACATGGGTACATCGCAATTATTATGACAAGCGATATGTGCGACGTCACCGGAATGGAATGAAAGTTAATTCAGTTTAGCTCGGACTACCTAGAGTCAGACCAGCATTAAATTTACTGTATATTAGATACATACATTTCTCAAAGCTGAACTCAGACCAACATTCCAATCACACTAGAATTCCAAGGGGTGACAGTGCCTTTAAAGTCCATTAACCACACTATGACATGTAAGGTGTTGTACAGAATATTTTACAAATAAGACCTGATGAAAACCTAACTGAGATCATGGTTCTATATTTGGGTCAATGAAAATATAGTTTGTGGCCATATTTCGCACTTACTTGTACACTTCCACCTCACTCTTTCGACAACCAAAATTAAATGTATTAACAAAATAAAAAAAGTCTGCTTCTCAGTTATTCCATGGAAAAATCAATCCCTGCCACAAAAATTTCACAATGAAAGACACAGCCAAACAATACCTCAAAATTTAGATATAAACTACTTTGCTGAGTACTGACCCGGAAGCATTTTATCCTGATCTGATCCACCTGGATAGAGCCAACACGGCGCAGCCCTATGATAATTGAATATCGGCATAAATCTGGGCTATGTGATTAACCACAGCTTTGAAAATTAATGCAATAGCTTAGACTCTGACGAAAATTAACAGCATTAACAAGTCTGAAGACCGGATTTTCCATTATTAGTAGCACCTTTCTCATTGATTTAAACTAACTTGGCAATGTCTCACAAACTCTGTAGTGGTTGCTATGTTTGTATTACTGGGATAATACCTGGTCTGAATTTTGAAAACAATTCACGAGTCGAAAATATTCCTTCAGTTTAAAATCCAACAATGTAAAAGAATGAAAATTAAGAACGTTTTCACTAAGCAGAGATTGAGAGTCTGTATTTAAACTGAAAGACGTGCTTGAGACAGTAGGGTCTAATAACACTATAATGGATATGCGGTTGTAAATTGTTGTTAAAGTTCAGTTGTAAAATAAGATGCCATTATTTTTATCCACGGAAATTTAGCCAAAAGTTTAAAGACACATTACCATAAACAAGATAAATATACGTATCGTCATTGTACGCAGCGATCACAGGATAACTACTTCCAGGAAATAAACTGGACAATGGCTTGCTCTGATACGCCCCCACTGTCAGTTCCATGCAGTTGTTGTACAGGAAAGTCGTCTGACCAACAATCAGAATGTAATAATTGTCTACCATTTGAAGCAAAGCGTCAGGGTTCATACACACAGAGTGAGCTGTCAATATTGTTTGTTGAGACAGAGTGGTCGTGAAGGTGGTGCTTGTTGCCGGAGATGAATATTTAGTGGAACTTGACGTTGAATCAACTATTCCTAGTGTTGCTTTGCTCAGTGTGGATGATATCGTACAGGTTGTGTGTTCCAAAACCTAAAACAGAAAGACAGCAGTGTAAAACTTTTTATTCATGCTCTTGTTCCACAGATTCCGACGGAAGTATAATTACACGAATTCCTTAGCTATGAAAATAATCCTAATATATCGGAATTTTATTATTTTATGCATCTTCATTGAGAATTTTAGGCTCACATTACAAAGTATATGTGCTTGTTGGCTTTTATTGGAAGAGGGATAGGAGGAGGGTGGGTTTCTTTCTATTTATTTTTATTTTGTTTTTGTTTTTATTTGGTTTCGTTTGTTTGTTTTTTACATACGTGCCAACAAACAATCTTTTGATCGAGTGGATATTTTTTACACAGTTGTAAATCAGTAAATGAAAGACATTGACTTTAAAAACTTCTTTAGCAGTCCTGAAAGGGGCCGTGGACTGAAAGGGACCGTGGAATTACTGCTGAGTCGGAAATATTACCATTGTTGGAATGCCTTTAAATCGATAGTTATGACTTGAATAATTCTCTCTGTATGTAATGCGTAAATCACGAAATACTCTGAAAAGAATCACGCAAACTGTGTGCAATATTCTTCACTTTGCTTTGCGTAATATTGATTTATTTTGATCAAATTATACATAATTTTAACATAATGAGAGTAGTTGTGGGAATATGCTTAAAACAAAAGCTATTAAGGATTAAAACATAATAATATTTTTTTACTCTTGTGCTATCAATATCGACATATATTTGTGTTGGTTTAATGCTTTTTCTGAATGAATATCAGGACTGAAATCGGAAACGCCAATAGCTGTAAATTCTATCTTACGGTGATGCAAACTGTATGCTGTGAAGAACTGAATGGCTCTAGTTTGATAGCTTTCGGCCATTGACAATATTAAATCAGTTATTTTAATAGTTTTATTTTACACGATGCTTTGTGTAAAACATATCCAATATTTTAAACATAGTTTTTCATCAATAATATCAAACAGGAAAGTGATTAGGCTAAATAATCGATGAATCATTTGCTTCACAAAGCGTGTTTAATATTCCTTTTACAGCATTTCGAAGACTGGTTAATTTATTCGGTCAGACTTCAGATCTCAAATGAAAATACCATGTCTCCTCATCGACCATTAGTGCAGGTGCAAACTGAGATTGACCACGGACATTTTCATGTAAATGTGGAAGTGATGGGCAATATTCAATTCATAGATTAGCATTCTGACCGATATTTACTTGTTGCCAGGTAGCATATGGTTGCCTTCTGTAAACAATTATAATATTTGGCTGTTGCCCGGGATTGGTGTATGTTTGCCCTTAGTAAATAAATCTAATATTAGGGGAAAGAGTAGTCCAATAACGTTTGCTTTATTAGCACATCCACACGCTGGACAAATTGCGAAGCTGTCAAAAAAGATTTGTTTCTTTGGTTTGAGATCCGATATTTTTCTCCCAATTATCATTAAGTGATACACATTCAAAATAAAATGTGCAGTACTCCATCAATTTGTAGGTTTATTTCCTAATTACTATGACAACGTGGATAAGTAAGAACTAAATGCATTGATCATTCATGTATTCACCCAATTTCAGCTACTCGTATTTATATGATAGAATTAACGACTCATTACTAGGGTCACCATTTTCTGCCTTAGTGTTACGAGTCTATGCTCTTAAAATAAGTAACAGAAAGATTGAAATACAACAAGCTTTGTAAAATTCAACAAATGATTTATTTCCCTTGAATACAAAGTAAAAATGAGATAAAAACAACTTATGGTACTGAGAATTAAATCCCAAAATAACCCAAGAATTACAGACACAAGTCCTAGTAAGTTAAAGTCCTGAATAAAACTTAGTACAAGAAGAAATCCAAAAAACTGAAGGTGATGACGTGTCTGTTATAGCTTATAGAGTGTTGATGTGTCAACAGTCTTTCATTGAATCACAGAAATATGATTCCAGGTTTGAATACACTATAAATTCCTGTGAATGTCTCTATCCAAGAATTTAATCAGAGCACTTTTGTATTTCCAGAGAAAATAATCACTTGAATTCAATAATTTCAAGAAAAAGATTCCCGAAATTAAAAAAATACTGGACACAACATCCAACTTGATTCTGCTAAAACTTAAAGAACGAATGACCACGTCCTCACAGTTGCAAGATTATATAGTTCTCTACTTGACCTCAGATCACAATTAGCATTTTCTATTTAAAAAACCATTACCTAATGGAAAATAACCTTCTACAATGATCCTGATGTTTGCAAACAATAACCTGGATTATGTATAATTCACTTACAAAATTCTAAACCTTTGACTCAAATAAACATATTTACTTCTTCTATTAATAATAATACTGATTTTAAACCCATACATACAGAAAATAATTAAGCTATGTATTAGTTGTTTACAATTAATAAAATAAAAAAGTCAGTTTGGGTCAAGCAGAAATGAACTTGATTTTGGACAAGGTCAAGTCCAACATACAATGTTACATTACAATAGTATGTAATGAAATAAAATAAAATAAAACTAACTAACAAACAATTAAATTAAATATACATAAGCCTTAGGCACTCGTAAAAATGAGTTACAAATATAATTAAAAATAGCTGCAGTCTACAATCTTAAAAGATAGATTCGAGGTCATGCAGGTGTTTATTTTGCGAAGGATTTTACATTGCAGTGAATCTAACTAGAAAGATACGATGCTCCTATATTTACTTTTGTCACCCATTTTCAGCACTCCCTATTATCTTCAAGAAGATTTAGATATATTACAATAGCCTGTATGCTACCTTGTCCTTGGTCATTATATAGTCGTATTCTATAATGTCAAAGTCGATTAGATTGTGCCAACAAAAGAGAATAAAATCAACCCACTGGATTTGGATAGTGTGTGTGAGTAACAAAATAGTATGTATTATTTTTTAGCAAACCAGCGTAAACCAAACTTAAGTAGCAACGAAACCTGCTATAGAACCTTACTGGCAGAGAACTGCTATAGAATATTACTGGCAGATAACTGTTAGAGAACATCACTGGCAGATAACTGCTAGAGAACATTACTGGCAGATAACTTTCATCATGTCCAGAGTTAAGCGTCAGCGGGTTGTGGTGGGGTGGGGTTTACTATTGGTCATCACTCCAAACCTATAGTGGACTTGCCCTTTTTCCGTTCCTCTTTCTCATCAAAACTACTGTGGACTCACCCTTTTTCCGTTCGTCTTAATCATCACTCCAAAAACCATAGCTGACTCACTCTTTTCCCGTTCCGGCTTACGTTATCATTTTTATACTTACTTGCATATAGCCAATCAAAAAAAAAAAAAAACAAAAAAAAAAAAAAATCTGGTATCAGTTTCCTTCCAACCTGGCACAAATTAACTCCATGACAGTAAACTCATCATACTCACAGCTTCTGTCGCACAGTTAAGTCAAGCTGAACAATATAAAATCAATGATGGATAAATGAGCACATGATTAAAGTACAATATCAGTTCCTGTGGTAAATTCGTATGCCCAAATTTCCCGATATCAAAATTAGCCGGTTGCTAAGCGGTTAGAGTGTCGGACTTGTACACTGGAGTACTGGGTTTGATTCTCAGACCATGCCGGGTTGGTTGGCGAGTTGTGTCCTGGGTCTACTAGTATAATGTCTTTGCGCAAGGCATTTTACTCTTGTTACCTAAGAAAAGAAAACATATCCTCTAGGCAAAACACCGCAAAGCGAGCTTAACCCCACCCCACCAAAACTAATTTGTGTGGGTATCTTCTCTCTTCTTTACGAGAAAAATGTGTCGTTGGAATTATAGAGCAGTTAGCATCCCTAACATTGTTTCAAAAGTCTCGCAGAAAGCAATATGTTTGCAACTCGAAAGATACTTTATTGATAACAACATACTGTATAAATATTAATCTAGATTTTTGGACATGCGTACTGAAGGATACCCTATTTGATTAATCTGTTTGACCATATTAAGCTATAACTGAAAAAGGTATGTATATAGGAATGATGATGCTACACCTTCAAAACGTTTTTGACACCTTAAATCATGGCATTATTAGTAAGAAATTTAACATTATGGGAATTCAATGGTTTGAATCATATTTAAATAACAGAAAACAAATAATTATAGTCGCTGGGGGTAGAGCCAGACCAACAATAGAATTTACGGTGTTTCGCAACGCATTACTTTTGGTCCCCAGCAATTTTGTGTGTTGTGTAAATGATATGATCATTAGTATTACTTTAAAATGCAAATTCCTTTTGCATGCTAATGATAGAACCATTCTTTTCTCACGTAAAGACCCTGACTATATCTCAAACATTTTAGATAAAGAACTTGAATATTGCCCATATTGGTTGGCAGATAACAAACTGCCACGGCACTTAGGAAACACAGAGTGCAATCTTTCTGGATCAAACCGCGAACAAAAGGCTATTGAACTCAAGGCTATATGCAATGGTCACATTAGTAACACAAAAAAATCTGTCAAATACTTTGGCATCAAAATATAGATGAATTTTTTTCTGGAGATTTTTGGAGATTTTCTGGTTTTCAAGCCATTTTTTTGGCACATGATAGGATATACGTGGCGGGCAGCATATTTGGTGAAGGAAGAGCCTAGAGAGAACCACCTACCAACGAGAAGCTACTGGCAAAGTTTTCCACATACCACATTGGTTAAGCCAATACTCGAACCCACGCGGGCAGTGGTGAGATGTCAGTGATCTATAAGGCAAGCGCCTTGGGCCACTCGGCCACCCGGGTTCTCTTGTCTGGGGAAACTATAGTTCATGACATTATTAAAACACAATAAGTTCACGCTTGAGATTTCTAGACCGACGTAACAACTACCTGTCCGATAAAGAGCGGACATGTTTATGTTCATCTTTGATTACTCCTACTCAGGTTGATACTCATGTATATGTAAAACAAGAAGGTTGATACTCAGGTATATGTTAAACAAGAAGGTTGATACTCAGGTATATGTAAAACAAGAAGGTTGATACTCAGGTATATGTAAAACAAGAAGGTTGATACTCAGGTATATGTAAAACAAGAAGGTTGATACTCAGGTATATGTAAAACAAGAAGGTTGATACTCAGGTATATGCAAAACAAGAAACAACTAAACTTTACAAAATAAAACAATTAGGTTCTTGAATAATCTGGGTCCCAGGTCCAACATTCGACAATATGAATAACAATGTATTGGTAAGCTAAATGTGAAAACAGTTAGTCAACTAAGACTGAACAATGTCTTCAAAATTGCTCATAATAAATCTCCTTTCTACTTGTCTAATTATTTCGAATGTCAACACAGCTATTTGACTAGATCCAGCTGCTGTAAGTTCACATTTCCCTGTTTGAACGGAGTTACATCTACAACTTTCGATCATGATGCCGTAAGAACCTCGGAACTCTCTTTTAAGGTGTAGTGAAGGAACTTCTTTGCACACAAATGCCAATTGAAGAAAACAGTGTTTTTTTATACTATTAGTGCACATGTATGATGCTGTTACAGTGCTACGTATCTGGTCATAATGTGCACCTGGGTTTTATTTTTAGACTGCAATCCCACATTATGCTAATTAATAATACGTCTAAAATTCTAGATGCTGGGGTAGTTTATTTATTAGATACGTAATTGGATATACTAATTTATACGTTGTATTTAATATCTTTCATCGAGTGTATTATGTCATTTTACAGCAACAAGATGCACTAAGTCAAGGATTATACTCCATTCTAGTCGTCAATAGCTTGACTATATTAAGGACTCTGCTGGAAATAAATCTGTAAGACTTTAAAAGGCAATCCTTGGATAGGTCAATATATTTGTATGTTTTATTTCCTGATTTATTACACTTTATTTAATCTGTTTTTGTATACCATAAATAGTACGCTTCTGAAATGTGACTGTTGAACGTGTTTCTATGAGAAATTATTAATTTAAATTGTATCAAGCTAAGAAATTATTTTATTAATATTATAAATGTATATATTTTTAAAATTTTCCATTCTGGTGATCAAAATTTTGTGTTATTATCTCAGATTTAATTATATCCAATTACTGATACCATATTTAATGGATTCTTCCATCAATATTGCATATGTTTGCATTACTCCAGAACATACACTACTACTACGTCATAATAATTCAACAATTTTACAAAGCCTTTGTAAAAAGTATTTTGATTGGTTACAATCCTATTATCTGATGCAGAAAACTAGAAGTTACTAATTCATAACACCAGAAAGAAACTAATTATATATTCACGCGTCCATCTCGTGTGCATTGACAGTACTTGCGAACAATAGTAAAAATATAGTTTTGTTATCTATTATTTGAGATTCATTATTGTTTTTATAATTATAATTTGTAATTACAAGAATTGAATTTATACTTTACAAGATTTCGAAGTAACGAATCCTAAAAGACGATTACACACTATAATGAACGTCCTTTACTTCACTTCGGCTTTAAATGCCACATTAACGTCACAAGGTTTCGATGACATGTCATCACTAATAGCAATATTTTAACGCAGTGGGGACTGAAAAATGTCTGCGTTTTCTTAATGTTCTAGGAATCAAATCAAAATTAAAAGTGCTGGTATTTAATTCATGACTGAAAGTCGTAAAATGCTTGAAATACTTGCCAAATTTGTAAGATGTTGGCAGGCGAAGATCCGGCAAGATACGAAAAATAGATCATAATAACATAGTGACAGATAGCCGTTGTAAATAATATTTCAAGAAGCTCCAACCATAAATAAAATACCTGTTCTATTAATCAGGAGTTTTCATTCAATTCCAACGCGTCAAGGTATTATTTATGTTGCTACTATGTTGTGATGTCCGTGAGGTAATTTCTACTGACGCATTTACCACTTGAAGGAATTTCGCAGTTTGTGTGTTTCATAAATGATGTAAACTTTGATCTTATTCATCCACAAAGATCTAGTTATGAAGAAGAAAAAGAGCAAACCGAAGAGGAAATCAAAATGAAAACGAAATTTTACATGACTCATAAATTAATTACTTATCAACTGGACATGTTTTCGTCCCCCAGTTTTGTTACCGCATATAAAGAATGGAAGGGAATACAATCATTTCGCGATAAATAAATAAATGAAACAAAAAAATAAAATGATCCAATTTTGATTCGAAGATATTCATACTACCACTACAACGACTAACAACAACAACAAAAGTAATAATGATGTTATTATTATTATTATTATTATTATTATTATTATTATTATTATTAAAACTTTTAAACATTAATTACAATGACAATAACAACCTGGACCAATAACCATGTTTGTGTGTGAAATCATACAGGCTGTTCCCTTGGCGCGTGGATGGGCAAGGCTTCTGTCTTGATATATGTCTGAATACAATAAAACGATTTTAATTGGAAAGTTAAGATAACGATTTTAATTGAAAAGTTAGTATGTACCATAATAAAATTATAGAATCATAAAACAGTAAAACAACAGTCAAAATAATTCAGCTTTAAAAAAGAAATCTTCTTGTCTACAGTAAATACTGTAATCATAAAACGTGGATATTGTGCGTGCTATTCAAAATGGACACAAACTTTTTAAAACACAGGCATATTGTCAGTCTGTTTAAATTTTAAAATAAGTATGCATAATCCTTTTGAAACTAAAGGCATGAGTTAAATATCCTTAATTATGTAGACTGATTCCACCGCTTCAAAAATATAATTAGTCTTTGTCATTCACGCAAGTTACGTTTCGATTTTTCACAACTTTGTTGGGAATTCCCAGCGATAGCAACGTATCAAGGGAGAAATTAGAAGGAAAAGTGTTGTCACTGATAGGTGGCGCCGATTTTCTCATAATGTATGAGAAAATCAAACCATACGGAAATAATTTTCTAATTCTATGAATACGTTTTCTATTTTTTCCAAACATGTTTCTAATAATATTTCGAATAGTAGAAAATAGTTATCAAATATAATAATAATAATAATGCAACATTTCTACTATTTTAAATGATTTCCCATTAATAAAATATGATTTTCTAATATCCAAAATGTTAATATTGGAAACTGCACATTTGTGTCCACAACAGTTGGCTATATATGTCAGCCTCAAGCAGTTAATCATTTGGCATGAATTGTTGGCCTTGTGCAATGGTAAGTTGGGAGACTGCAAAAGGTCAGCAAGCTACGTGAGTTAGGGAAGCTCCAAGCCTAGTTCTTTACCATTGAGATAGGCCATTAAGGTATGGTTTGGCTTGGCTAAAGTAGGAAACAGCGAACAGCATGAAACGGTAAAATCTTTATTCGCAGGGAAATAAGGTTCCTACAGACAGAACCTTTAACCACCGGAGCGGTGTAGTAGTAGTAGTAGTAGTAGTAGTAGTAGTAGTAGTAGTAAAAAGTAAAATTATATTGTAGTCAGAATTTTAGGCAAGCCTTTTCAGTCATATATATTTATACAGAAGACTCTTGGGATTCATCGTATAATGGGATCAGTTACATGAGCGAAAACACTAATTAAATTGATCTGCCGCAATTTGATTTTATGCATGGGTTTATTTCCATAATATCGTGTGTCATAAAAATAACCCGATAACACGAATTGAAACTTGAAATAATTTCCAGACGTCAGGTAGTCTTGTCAGCACGGGCTATATTTGGTTTATGTAATACGATATAATACCGGAGTCTTTTAGCAAGACCAAAACAAAATCAACTAACTTCAAGCAAAGCTTTTAATTAGAGTGCTGCAGTTAATCATGAATTAACAATGCGTTTATACAAATATTGCAAATAACAATCTTTACTTTATCAGCTGTTAAGAAAACTGATCCGTATTTAAAGGAAAGCAGAAGAAAATAGTTTTATAAATCCAATGACTATCATTCTTATAGTATTGTGCTAAATTAATCACTCAACATGCAATATTTCCAATGACTAAAGACATTTTATAAAACAAAATAAAGCAGTAGGCACCGGAATCTGAAATAATGTCAAGTTTAACATGACAAAATCCGCACTGTGGGATTCTTCGTTCGTATATCTGAAACACCACCGAAATTTTTTTATAATGCAGATAGATCCTTTTATGTGGTCAGCTTGAATTAAAGTGTGTTGTAAAAGCGCATTTTGAATTTCTTTTAATCTAATTTTACCGCTTGACTCAAAGACTAAAAGTGTAAAGCATGGTTTAATTCCTGGATCGCAAATGACTTAGTATGGAGTATATGACTATCTGATAATAGACTATAACAACAATACAACGTACTGAACGAAAACTTCTCCATTTGGCTTCTAGTCTTTACATGACCGGTACAGCAAATTTATGTGCTCTCAAAGTGGATTTGTAACAATGGCAGCGAAAGGGTTCAAGGCACCCTGGGATCATGTTCTTTAGTAGCTCCCTTTTTTTCTATAGAGAACAATTTTTATGCCAATTGCCACCCCCTTTCCTAAATATAACTTTTATGTAATCTTGCCTCAGTGACGTTAAGGTGAAATAGTACGAACATTTCAAGTGCAAACTAAAAGCTCCCGAAGGCGAATCCTTTCGCTTGACACCTGGAGACTTCTTTCGCGCCGCACTGCTATGTAATTAAATAATGTCTTCTCTCGAATGATAAATTACATTGACCGTACACGATTTATATTACTCTTGTGTATTTACCTTTGCAGTAATGTCCTTTTCACTTAATTCTTTTCGCATCAGAAATCGAGGGTACATATCCAGAAAATAGAGAACTTTGTGGATTAGCCTCTTATGTATGCTTCGTGCTTTGCTTATAAACGATATTGAAACAATCCGGGTCCACAAGCATACCCAGTGTCCATAATGCCGATTAATTTTTTTAATATATAATTTAAACACGTAAAGTTTATACAATAAAATTGACAACATTTGGTACAGATGTTATGAGTGTGGTTAATAGTTTTATTAATGCACAGTAGATGTGGAAATATATTGTTTTTTGTTGTTCTTCTTCTACTTTTTGATGGTGGGGATGGAGGATGGGAGAGAGGTAAACTAATTTTAATAATGTAATACTTCCCATCTACTATTGCACTGTATACTTTTCCGGGACATAAACGCCCACCTCTAAGCTACATGATTGTACATTATTCTTTCCTCTTGTTAGCATGGATGGTTTTAGAGCAGACGAATGAACCATGTCCCTGTTTGGCTTATGCGTCACAGACCACATCCTGTTTACAATCATCTTGACTTGAACATAGAGGACAGGGTATCAGAGAATGCTTAGAGTAGGGAATCGTTACAAAAGTGGTAGGTAAGTATTACATAATTCAAAGTGGCTTACCCCTGAAATAAATAAATAAAACAATAAAACAATAAAATTAATAGCATTAATACATTACATGCCGCTTTTGCACTGCTAATTTGCCAGTTTAGATGGAGGCTTTTGGCCCCAGAAAATAATATTTAAATATGTTGCACTTATCGTTTAGGCGAGATTGTTCATTGTAAGCTGGTAAAATACTGAGCCACGTGTTGTCACTTGCGATCAAGCCCAAAAGAAAAAATGCGTCAAAGATCAACGGTAAAATCAGAAGATAATATGAAACCTCCAGAAGGTCGGTTTCATCATATCATCCAAGGATGAATTATTCAAATAGGCCCAAGAAGTAGCAATAGCTCTAGCTTCATGGGTTTTAATTCTTGTAAAGAATAGAATTACTGACATGTTCTCTGACGGAACCAACACCCTGTGACCGCTTAAATGATTGGCATGCCCCTTTAGAGCTAAAAACACATCCCACACATCCAAGTTGCTTATTTGAAGAGACGCTTCTTCTGAGACCAAGATCGCAGAAGAACTAGACACCACTGGCTCCACTTAAGTGGTCAACCCCAACTCAAATCTGACGAGTCGGTGTGCAGAAAAGAGTGAGGATCGTGAGCAAAACTAAATCCTGATAATAGATAAGAACCGAATTCGACGGATAAAGACTAAGATCGAGATGGGTCACTGTGAGCCAACAAAGGGACAAGTCCTTCAGAAGGGAATAACTTAGTACATTGTGCACCAATCAGACGTCGAAATACTAGAGAAAGGGAATCAATAGAGACCTTAGGTAGGTTGCGAGTACCCTCATTCTCCTAGTAAAACCTCTTGGAACAGAAGTAAGTTGGAGCAGAAGACACTGAGATTGGTAAACCTCCTAGCCGAGACAAAACCAAACGTATGTTTTCTGTGGAGGGAAGATGGAAATTATCGATTATGAGTCGAAACTTTCCGCTGTTTCTTGAGGCTAATACAATCCGATAATAAAATACAGAACAGTAATCATGTATCACCCCCTCTACTGCTCCATCTTGAAGGGCGTGCATCTCTTTTCCTCAATGCACTAGTCTGAACTGGGTCTATGATAGCGGTGTGTATTTCTAGAATCGAAGTCGGAAGCCCTGCTTTATCGCCCGTGATGCTAAACCAAGCTCCTGAAAATGGGTTTAGTCGAAACTCTTACGTGGACTCCGGGAGGAGACAGGGGTGGGAGCAAGTCCCTAGAGCCGGATCCCTCCGTCCTTTAGAAAAGGGAGGAGTTTGTGAAACTTCTTTCCGGTCTCTTCTTCTCGCGAATAAAAGGGCTAGAAAGAGTTTAAATTGAGATTGCTTTGGAGACTGCAAAGGTTGCATCTACTGAAAAAAAGTACTTGGCAAGGGTCCCAAGGAACGATCAGAGTAAGAACACTTCATGGCTAGTTTCAACGGGCCAGGTGCTAATGCAAGATACCGGTAATAATGGTCCCTTAAATCCTGAGAAGCCATGGAGGTGATGAGGCCCCCTTTCTAGAGGTGCAGACCATAGTTGATTTTTGCATGGTTCAGAAAGACCTTAGAAGTGTCGAAAGCAGAGTCCCTGCGGATTTAGAACAGTTCTGGTCGGATGATGAAGGGCCGACTCATCTACTCTGTCCCCAGAGATGCAATGTGACTCCATTGACTGGTTACCGATGTTCGAATCCAGGTGACTGGTGACCAGTCACCAAACAAAGACCGGTCAGGTGATGGCGATCTGATGGAAGAGGCCTTGTCAGATATATTATCTTAATTGAAAGAGTAAACAAATTACCTTTCCTCTTCTGGAAGGCGTGATTAGCCTGGCACAGTTACACAAAATTTGCTGTTGTTCCTCTCGAGGGATGGACCCATGATCGATCTCTCACAGGCACTGACGACGGCGTATCCAGACTCAATGATCCTTGGGTTTCTTGGACTTCCGAAACACGGAAGTCCGAGAACATTCTTGCGAAACAAGGGCATAGTTCTTTCTCAAAAGGAAAAAATATCCAAACCCTTCAAGTGATAAGGAGGAAGACGGACAATTTTGTTTATCCTTGTACGTGCAGTAACTTTCCGCCACACCTCATCAGACCTCAAACAACAGAACGGACACCGTCCATACGAGCTCAACCTGTGCACGCGAAGCAAGTAGCGCGAGTTCCCCCGGAGACTTTCTTAAGCACAAATTCACTGACCGATTGAAACATTTTGCTCCTAAAATAAATATATAGAAACAAAATTCGTAACCGAAGAGGGGCGGGAAATACTTACCCTAGCACCAGAATTATAAAGAAAATACGATACTATACACTATAGCAACCACCATAGCTAGAAAGGTGCCTTTCGCTCATTAAAAACAACTTGAAATTACAAATTATTGTCAAAATGATACTCAATTATAGGCAAGAATAAATAGACTAACACTCGGATGAACGAAATATGTAAGTGGATTGCAAAAAATACATTTAGAAAGTAATAGCAAATGCAACTTTTGTCGAGCGAAATTGTTGAAGAAAATAGAGTGGTAAACAGAATGTGGGCTGTTTTATTTATTTGTTGTTGTCGTTGTTATTGTTGTTTTTTCTTCTTCTTGGTTTTAGACCATTTTATACTAATAAGTTGACGGAATCATACAGAATCATGTGGCTTGGACGCGAAACTTTGCGTCCCGGAAAGGTAAGCAGTACAATTTTTGCAAGTATTGTATTATTGTATTTAAATTATATTATTATGAATAAATTTAATTTTAATAAGGTGAAAGATCAAAATACACGGTTTGCGTAATGCAGTTTGACATTGCTCACTTTGATATTTACAAGTGACACAAAAAACATGTTGGAATGGGGTGTCATAAATTTGTTTTGTAGTGTTAAAACCCGTATCTATTGCTGTGTGGAGTTTATAACTTTTAAACAACGAAACTTCGAAATATTATTTTACTTGAACTCGGCAAACTATGGACTAAAAACCAACTGAGTTTTTCTCCACGACATTATCCTGACACCAGGCCGAATAGTCCTAACACTAACTTAATGAAGAGCGTCAAGCGAGGCAGCTGCTTGAACAACTTTTATAAGTCTTTGATATGACTCGGCCGGGGGTTCAAACTCGCGACCTCCCGCATCCAAGGCGGATGTTCTAATCAATTATGCCACCAGAGCGGTCAATAATACACGTAATGAAAAAGTTGCGCCTAATAAATAAGTGACATCAGTTGGCTTACAATGACGTAGCAGAGATGGCTGCCCAATGAAGATCTGTTGAATTTGCTCTCCCCAGTTGACCTTCTTTACGTATCTATTCTTCTAACATATTTTGAAATTGTATTCTTTTCTGTATATTTAATATATATGGAGATTTCTATATTGTACCCCATATAATATATTATACATGGTTCTTGCATGGGTTTTATGTTGCTATCATATTTAACATGCAGATTTCCATGTTGTACCCCAAATCATATATTATCTGTGGTTCTTGGATGGGTTTTATGATGCTGTCATAAGCATAATATCAAGCATATCGGTAGTTTAGTTTGGTATTATGGAATTAATATTATATACTTTTATTCTAAAATGTACTTGTATTACTACATATTTTAGGTACTTTTCAGAAGTTAATTGGTGTATTGTTTTGCTTACCATGTACACATTTCATAGATAATCTTACTTATTGGTAGTTAACGTACTTATAATCATGCATGTATACATGTATATGTATTTTGGGGGGCGGGGGGCGGTTCCAATCGCAAATGTCAAGTGTAAATGTCATGCCGTTAGTCGTTAAGCTGTTTAACATAATACATCATTTGTTTAACATATGCCGTAATAAATTTATCCCATGCTGAATCTAAATTTATTTCATAACTAGCCTAATTTCCCGTCCTAGGACGGGAGTGATAAAAGGAAGTTTGAACGTAAAGAATAAAACAGTTAAAACAAATATTTTTAAAAAACGTGATGAGCGAGATTAAAAGAAAGTTTGAACATAAAGTGTTTTTAAAAAATAGAAAAAATTGGGATTCGGACTTTACAAAAGTCGTTCGATAGGAACAGCCTAATCAGACAATGTAACTCAAAATATTTAAGTCATAGACCATCGCTGGATGCACAATAGTATTATAAAACGTGTTCCGCAAAAATAAAAAGATTATACAATTTCGCCAAAAGAACAAATGATCCATCACAGAGAGAAACTTGTGACATATCAGAAATCAAGTTGGTAGTGCAGTGCGAAGAGTTAGCTTCAATAAACGGGCCAATAGTCTGTAGACTAATTGTGTTCGCCCCAAATTGTGATGGAATACGGCAAAGATAATTCTCCAGCAGAATCTAACTTCTGAGCATTCAGTATTAATCCAGACCAATACAGTTTCATTGCAGCATCGATGAGGCTAACGTATTCGAATGATCGTTCTTTCTGAACAGTTCATTGTGGCTGACAATACTGCTAGTGTATCCTTTTATATTGTTCCAGATATCTCTCCTTGCAATATCTACAATAGTGTACAAGATGCACTGGTAAATCTATATGCATGTAAGGTGGCAGGTCCTGATGAGATTAATTCTAAATTTCTTACAGTAGGTGCTCGTATTTGTCCACAACATTTCATATTGGTTTTCGACCAGTAACTACAAAATTTCATACCTTCTCAAGTTTCAAAGTCTGGAAGCAGTCAGATATCACTCCCAGTCATCAAAAAGGAGATAAATATTGTTTCTAATTACATATGTATTTCTATATCAATTTGTATAGGAAAAATGTTCAAAAACGTTATCTTCAAACATTTATATAATTATCCTATCTCGATCAATTTAATAAGTTGCTTTCTACATGCTTTCATACCTAGCTATTAAGTGGTTTTACATGTATGCAATATGCTTAATACCTTTTGCAAGGATGTTGACGAAAACAAAGAAACAAGGGTGAAATTTTCGAGATCTTAGTAAGCCCCACGGCAAGGTTTGGCGCAAGTGCTTAATCTACAAACTCGAAACAACTGCAATTGGCGTTAAATTAAATCAAATAAATTTTTATAAAATGACACTAATATAGTTGAATAAGTTAGAGAGTTATATACTTCGTTCTAGAGATGAATCGAACCTTCGTCACGAGTAAAACGCATATTGCCTAGCTCTTATATATTAAGGAATGTCCTACTAGGACAAAATAGAATGGAACTAAATATCGAATATAGGGAATCAAGTGCACGAGAACTAACTCGAAGGCATGCGCATTTTAACACAAAAGCGGTTTTTAAAGTCACACCACTATGATGTAAATAAGTGAATAAAACGAGGTCGCTGGCCAGATCCGTCCCGCCGACCGTAGGTTGCTCATGCCTGCCATAGATAGATAGATAGATAGATAGATAGATAGATAGATAGATAGATAGATAGATATAATACCTGGCTGTTCATGAAGTAATTCAGATGAGTTATAGCAGTGTACACGGAAAGTTCCGACGGATGCAAATAAACATCGCCCTGCAGATCCGACTCAAAAAATAGTGCACATAATTTAGTACGTCTGCTTCCATCTTTTTGCAGTCCGAAGTTAAATCCAGCACAAAAGCCCTTTGTGGAGCAGATCTGAGAGCACTCAATCACACTTCTTACTTGAAACAATTCGTTTCCGGAACTCGCATTAAACATGTAGTTATCTCTGAACTTGTAGTAGTTGTGAAGTTCCACACTTTTGACCATTAACACCATGAATACCACGTACAACAAAGGTAAACTAAAGGCCCCAGTAACACTCATCCAAGATGGTGAATAACACACGATTCCCATGTTAAGCTTATTCGAGCTGTTAGGAAAGACTTAAAAACAGTCCACTGTCATTTCCTAAACTTGCACAACCGTAATTACATCCAGTGTCGCAGCTCATCATTCGCACATACTGATTATAGCATAAGCTTGTAACAATATTTATATACTATCCGAAATCGGCCAATACTTGCACATCATGAAACGTTCATTACTTTAAACAGCATACATAATGTGTTCTGTATACATAAAGGCGTTAATTCTGTAGACCTTATACACATTTAGATCTAGGCGGGTTTTCCTATTCGTTGCCAAGCCGACATGTGCCATCATCTAAACCGATCATTTTGACGCCAGTCCTTGTTCCATCATGTTGAACATTCATTTATTCGATTATCTTTCTAATACTGCAGTTGCTAAATTATATCCGTCTCGAAGTTTTGGTGTCTAAACTTACACTGATAACATCAGCCAAAGACGTTGTAATACTAATCAATGTAATCTACAAAACCATGTCGCATACATAACATCTTTCCTCGACAGCGGTCGATTCTGATTTTAAGCCGAGAGAATTCCAGTGTACTGCTGCATGGTCTAATGGATGTGGACAACATAAAAATTACAATCCGAATGACTTTGCTTTGTACTAAAGTATTTTCACTGAGACAACAGGTAGAGTAATGCACACGTATTGAAAATTTAATCAATAAAGATGGAAGTTCAATGTTTATATTCACCGCACATCAGATTCTGCATCCAATTGTATTTTAGACTGTTTCACATCACGAGCCTGAGAGGTATCGGTAGAGCAACAAGACCATGAGAACAGTTCATTCAGATCCAAAGACATCCAGAGAAAAGCCGCATGATACTGCAAAAAAATTGTACATTCGGAAAAGTGAAAATAAAATTTATGTGCTTAACTTCTTCGACATATCTAGACATTTCGTGTCCTTTAAACATGATATTCAGTTTTCTTGGCTAGCCGATATATAGTCTTAAAATGGGTTACCTATAGTTACTGCGAAGAACTAACAAACTTTTCTCAAAAGTGTGACATGATCATATTTATAACTGAAGGGCTTAGATTCTTGAAGATCGTTTGTTCAGCTAAAAGGCCCCTGATATTTTGTGTGGTAAATATTATGAAAATAGAAAATGAAGGGGTAATTGGCCTTAAGGGATGCTGCATGTATACAAGCTCCGTAAAGCCCCGAATACCAAATCTACATTTTTCTCCATTAATGTTTGGGTATGTGAATTTTAAATAACTGATTATGCAAAAACTGACATTAAGTTTGTAGTAAGTAAAATTCTAGGATGTAGGATGCTCAGAAATTAATGGAAGGAAGTATGCCATTATTAGACTCTACACAGGCTATGTACAGACTGCTAACGCTTCGAAATTCACGGAAGGAAGTATGTCTCCTTAATAGACTGTACACAGACTATGATTTTATCAATATGTTTCTAAAATCAGATATGAACTTGTGACATCACGTTACAAAAACCTTGCAGAGCTGTCATTCCATTTTCTTTTAAAGGTAAATAAAGTGTATGTCAGAGGCTAGTGTGATTAAATCGCTTGTGCTACGCTTTGACTCGAACCATGTGTACCTTCAAGGTATAACGAACGATTTGTTGGTACATACGAAGCAGTAGTTTTGAGGAGGTATTCTGTGGATAAATTTGTCTTTAGGTCCATTTTAGGTGCTTGTTATCACGAAATATATTTATCTTCTAGGGTCCGCATCCGCATTAGGCTTTCGCTGTTTCCGATAATTAGTAATAGCGAAGTTCGTTATGATCAGAGACAGGACCGACAAGAGGAGGAAAGGGCAACCGGGAATATATCTCCGGGGCCCGGGCCCGTGAGGGGCTAGGGCCGAACAACACTTTTTAATTTTATAAATGAAAACTTTTGTTTGAACAAGAACTAGGAGAGGCCAGGGTGTTTCAGGCCCCAGGGCCCATGATCGCTCTCTACGGCCCTGATCATAGTCGATATAACTTCATGCTTAAAACAATGGGAATATTAATGATAATAGTTCTCTCTCTCTCTCTCTCTCTCTCTCTCTCTCTCTCTCTCTCTCTCTCTCTCTCTCTCTCTCTCTCTTCTAGGGGATGTTCAGATTTCATCTTGTATAGATAATACAAAATAAATTCCTATATAATACCAAAAAGTGATATATAATACGAAAAAAGATTAATAATACGTAAAAATAATATATAATAAAATGTATGATATATAACAAGAGAAAATAATGACCATTAAACACATCGTTACCCTTAACACACAGCACAATATTTACTGTTTTGGACATCAAAATAACTTAAGAAAACAAGAGCTGGAAAAACGGATTTCGCCCGGAAGGTCAAAAAGTTAGTTACTTTTTTGTTTTATGATTTAGCCTTATATCCCAAGTTCCACAGACATATTTTTGATAGAACTTAGTTGAGAATGTTACGTATCGGCTCGTTCAAAAGTAACAAAAGAAAAGAGTGAAGACAACAAGCTTTGTAAGTTTTAACAAAAATAATTTATTTCCCTAGAAAACACGGTGAAAAGGTGAAAATATGAAATAGGACTTACGGTTTGTGAAGAAAATCCAAACATTTATCCTAATACTGAAAAAATACAAGTCCTATCACTAAATAATTTTAACTGAATCCAGGTTTGAATCTTGATGACGTTCTAAGATGGAGGACGATGACGTCAGATGAAATCTTTACACAGATGTCCAGAATTTCACGCTGAACCACAATTTGTACTGTACTATTCCAATTTAGAATGAATTTCACTGAATGTCTTTTGTCCTAAACCACTTGTGTAGTTCTCCAGGGAAAAATAAATTATTATTTAAAAAGTAGATGAACTCCTATAGCTGTCATCTATAACAAGACACATCTCGAGCTCTACAGATGTAAAGAAAAATAAACTCTTTCCAGCACAAGGAAAATAATACCTTCTTCTCAAGGTATAAGAACGACTTTGACTATTTCACAGGGACCTAAGTGTTTTTAAACCGAACTAAAACGTCATTTCATGCACGCGCACGAAGAACGCGTGGTTATTTCATCATCTAACAATCGCAGTACACGATGAAATCACATACGTTTAGGAAATGACCTTGGCCACAACCAGTCGTTTACACCGGTTGTTTATCCACCCGGCAATCTAAAAAAAAAAAAACTTGCGAGAGTCATATTTACATTCTAAATAAACACAATGTTTCTTTCAAAAATATCAGATCCCGTGAACATAATCATCATCATAATAAAATATAATGATACAAAAATGAAATAAAAAGAATTCAAATTTTAACACACAAGTAATTAAACTACATGGTGGTAACAGAGAGGTTCACTTTAAATTTTGAATATCCAAGATACATGCAGATATTACGATCAATGACTTAATGTTGGTGTAGAATTTATATGAGAAAGTAAACTTTTCTATTGCATGAATGTTAAGTGTTCAGTGGTTTAGTCAGCAGATATTTTTATGTCCTTCTTCAACTTATAGAAATAACCACCCATTCTCGAAGGCCATTATAGTCTTTTCTTACTTCTAATACAATTTTGTATTATTTGTAACTCACTATTGTTTTGGTTGGTATCACAATGTGTCATATATATATATATATATATATATATATATATATATATATATATATATATATATATATATATATATATATATATATATATATATATATATATATATTAGCATTTTGTTATAGTAATATAAGATGCACCGTTTTCTTTTGATTTGTGTATAATCGTTATTACTTTTTTGATATAAAGAATAGAAAAGAATTAAACTGAACTGAAATAGATTGAACTCAATAGAACATTATTGTATGGTATAAATTTGTGTTGGTATACCAAATAGCTAATGTACATACTCTCCACAAATAACAGTGCACAATGTTGTCCACAAGTTTCAGTCCAATCTTTGTGAAAGTAGTGAAACACATGTCAAGAAATGGTCGAAAATGCAGACCTTCCTCTTAGAAAAGAAATAAAAAATTCTCAGAGATGCAAAAGTCTGTTTGCAACGTGTAGTAATCTTTAAGATTTTATTAATTATTATATTAAGCTGCAAGATTATTGTAATTATAGTATTAATCTGTAAAAGTGTGTTAATGATCGTATTAATTTGTAAGATCGTATTAATTATTGTATTAATCTGCAAGATTGTATTACTTATTGTTTTAATCTGTAAATTGTTGCATTAATTAATTATTTTTTTAACGTATAAGAAATTGTATTAATTATTGTATTAGTCTGGCAGATTGCATTACTTATTGTATAAATCTGTAAAATTGTATTAATTATTCTATTAATCTCTAAGATATTGTATAAATGATTGTATTAGTCTGGCAGATTGCATTAATTATTGTATAAATCTGTAAAACTGTATTAATTATTCTATTAATCTCTAAGATATTATATGAATTATTGTATTAATCTGTAAGATTCTATTAACTTTTTTTATTAGTCTGAAAGATATTGCACGAATTATTATTTTAATCTGTAAAAAGTTATATATATATATATATATATATATATATATATATATA
>JAECUM010005236.1:0-134580 GCA_016617855.1 Megalonaias nervosa
TTGCTAGTTCTTGTTCGGCGATGCCTTAATTCTCTTATATAGTCACCTAATACGCATCAGATTATCAATTCTGAATCACTAAAAACGATTCCAGGTATTGAAATTATTTTATGATGAAATATCTTGGTCGTCAACAGTACATTTCTATTATTGTCATCCAATCAGCGGCTTGGGTAGTTGTGTTATATCTAAAGTACAAATGTACTCTCTAGGTCACGCTATGTTGACATGACCTCCTTTTAACATATGCATGGCTACTTTGGTTGAATTAGTTGTTGATATGATACATGTATTAAAATAAATTATTTTAATTAAAAGGTCTTATGATAAGCTTCTTAAATAATGAACACTATGGTCATTTATCACCGTTAGCGTAATGTCCATTGTTAATAGTGATCTCAAAAACTGACACACATGGTATCCTAAATCTACTATGGCATATGAAGCTGAATAATGTTACAGAGAATCAAGCGTACCCATTTTAACAAATACCAAGGGTCCATTAGAGAGAATGCGGAAGAAATACATCCAAGGCAAAACGGAACATTACAAGAATTAGAAGATCTTCTAAGGCACAACGAAACATTACAAGAATTAAGATATCTTCTAAGGCACAACGTTACAGTACAAGAATTAGGGGATCTTTGCCGGCGGCATGAGGATAATACAGAACTCTGCAAGAAGACCGTAATTTAACGTGATTGTTTAGATATAGAATCGTTCCATTGTTATGAAACCTTGGATGGAGTTTTGAACTATAATATGCATCATGCAGGTGCCTTACAATATATTCGATATTGGATGTAATTTGCCAAAACAATCCACTATTGGAGAAATGTCATTCAGGGCGGTACATTTTTCTCCAGCAACTTTGTGCTGGACAAGAGACATTTGAAAAAGTGACTTCTTCTAACCACATATGTACTTATTCTGTTTGTCTAGTTCCCATTTCCTAATTACCAGTCTTTAATGTCTATACTATTGCTCAAAGGGCAGCATTTATAGTTTATATGGATAGTATATGATTGTATTCTTTATTAGTTGATACTTGATTATGAACTACAGCGTAAGAAATGACCATTTAATTTTCGGTAGGAGGACCGGTGACTGTAATTTTCTTTCTAACCATGTTATTTATCCTTTATTTTACCTCAAGATAATTTCCTTCAACTAATATAATGGATACATTCGGTTTTATTTTCTGTAAATCAGAGCAAGAATATTATTTTCCGAGCTATTTTAGAGCTGCAGAATCTCAGGTCTTTCCCATCTACCTCCAGTCCAATCCCGAAAATTGATAGGTCAATCCCTAACGATGCAATGTATTTTAAATGCTGTCTCAAGACATGAAGCATCTCTCTTTTCAATAGTTAACCTGTTCATTGTGCTGTTTTAGTTGCCTGTTTGTCAGAATATCAGTTATGATTTTTTTTGTGTAAACTATCAGACGTAAAATAAGGGTTTCTTTTCTATAGTTCAAGTAGCCCAGCTTACCTCCTTCACAGATACACACTATAGCAGAGAGGATTTCCAAGTCACCCGACAAAACCGTCGGGAAGCAGATAGAAAATAAATATTGCTGAAAGAGGCATAGAGGAAGAAAATGTAGGTTTCGTATGCTCAGATCTACCCGAATATATCACATTTTGTTACATCTGATACAATTCAAGAATGTGCCAAACAAAATGTCATAGATCGGTATCAAAGGGAAAAATGGCGGCCGCTATTATGCCCGCGTCACTGAAATATCAGCAAATATTAACGTGGGCATACCGATCTAAGATAAAATGCCTAGTACATTCTTAAATTGTATCAGAGGTTTATAAAGGAAATGTGATATAGCTAGACAGATTAGACCAAACTTAACCTTGCATGCTTCTCTAATACGTTGAAGTTCTAAAAGGACACTTAATATTGCCTATATGTAAGAGGGAATACATATCAAGCTGTAAATAGTTATCAATTTTATTATATAAAGTCAGATCTTTCTCATAATCTGTCTAAATTGATTATGGCCTTAGATTTCTAATTAGCCTAAAATCTACATATTTCTTTTAGAAACACGATATCGTGAAAGAGCAATAGTTCACATTCCGTCAGGACGTTTTAACGCTTTAAAAAAACATACAATTAGTCAGAAAAAAGAATTGCTCAGATATAAGAATAATCTTGAATCTGTTGCAAAAGTGTAACAAAACAATTTCAATACGTAGGACTATAGGTATAGCTTTTTTTAAAGATTGAGTTTCGGGGAAAACAAAGCAACTAATTACCTATTTGATGTTCTTTTTTGTATTCAAATCACGATAAAGACATTCTTTACATGCAAACGACCGTCTTTCGCCAATGCTTTGGAAGTTAAATTTCAGCATTTCATACTGCATATTGGCACTTGTTTCTACTAAAAAATACATGTGCAGCATTGTTGGACGATGTGTATTAATGTGGCCTTAAGCATACATCATTATCTGGTTTGGCACACCATTGATGCCCTTGTGCGTTGTTATCCCTTTTCCCGGGCAGCACCCAAAAACTATATGAATCTGCACTTCCGCATAGTTTCGGTACTGACTTTAAAATATCGAAGCTGTCGCTCAGAAGAAAGTTTCCGAGTAGAAAAATAAGACCTGATCTCTTATTCTGAAATAATGTTCGCATTCAGAGCGACAGAAATAACGATGCACGTAAATGTTATTTCTCAACTAGACTGGTTCACATTAAGCCATGTGTATTCTCGTCTGCATATAGATAAATTATAATTAAGAATGTGAGGAATTTCACGTAATTGTTTGCCAAAGATCTAGTACCTGCTTTATACCTTAAAAGTTACAAATATGAATGAACAATTCGCTTATTCACTTTACATAAGCTGATGAGGAAAACGCGAGTTGCCATAGAAAAGTATTAAGTGACGCCACATCTCCAAAGCAATAATCTTTAGTGGGGTTTATATAACAATAGTGATTATGAATGTTTTGTTTTGTTGTTTTTTATTCTGGTATCGACGTTTGCGGTACTTCTCTGGAGTGTTGAAAAATCCACGCCCTTCGGATTTGGGCTTGAATGATCTCATTGGGTTTAGGCGATCGTTGATATTAAAAAATATATATGATTTCTATATTAAATATTCAATTCCGAAATGCGTTTTAGTAATTCAAAGTACAGATTTTCTTCTAAAAAAAAATAAGAGTTGGAACAGAATGATACCGGGAAAAGTCAGTACATAATTCTTGCAAATGAAGTTGGGACTTCTAATTTTAAATTTTGAAAACTTGCACTTGCCCCGGACTAAACTCTTGCCGTCAGGGTCTTGTTGAACAGAATAAAAAAAAAACTGTTGAATTCGTAAAGCCCTTCCATTTGCAAAGTTTTACTTAGTTTATAAATTGTATTTTTGTCTTGTGTAACATACTCATGCATGTATGCAGATCCATTCTAGCACCAGCTATTACATGAATCGCATATTTGTAACAAATTGCACTGAACATTCCAATGAATGCGCAAAAATCGCGCATAATATTTTCATGACAAACCAATATTTCTTCCATAAAATCCTTCTGTATTCAGTAAATTTACTCTTTTGCAAACCTCTCTAAACTTTAGAATAGACCCCGGTACGTTTTCTTTCAGATTTTAATATTGTTCAGTTTTATAAAAAGTGTGCAAATATATTTGCGTGCAGAAGAAGGACGAAAAACTATGTAAAACTATGTTGTCAACCTGACTAAAGAAAGGTTGTTTCTATTACTACTGCTACGACTACCAACACCATCACTACTACTAGTACTACTACTACTTCTACTTGTGTTCCGTTGTTAGTTTTATTATAGAGAATAGTATCCGCAGAATGCAATAAAGAAGAAACAATAACGCTTATCGGAATAAAGACTCAAGGACCGTTGATAGAAACTTGTATTTTCAAGAGGTTTTAATCTGCAGGGTTTTGATAAATAATCATTATATGATTTATAGAGAATCTGTTTAATATTACTAGTCACATATATTTAAATAATTAGAAAAAAGCACTATGCTTAGTTGTTCACGTGTGTACTGCAGCTACAAATTAAAATAACTTAAGACCAATTTCAAAGTATTTGACAACTGCTCTATTAATTATTGATGAAAGTTGGAAAAATAGATTTCTCTAATTAGTGAAACTTTGTCAACCGTAATTTGTACTCTTATGAGAAGCAGGCAATATTTATGGTTGCCATATTGACCGGGACAACTAAACCTTGAGTTCGGAAAACTGAAAATTAAATCTAACTTGTCCGATTGGGCAAGCGTTTCCATATGGATTTTTATATTGAAAGGGAATTATTTCGACAAGTAGAATCTACTTTTGGGCATATGATTTTCAGAATCCACTTGCCCGAATGGACAGATGAGTCTCAAAGTTAAAGTCGGATCCTACTTATAGATATTAATTGCAGTGAAACAAATTTCATATCACTTGTTAAATGTATACTAAAATATACTGTTTATTTATTTATGTTTTCAAATTTTTGCATCATACTCTTATAGTGTCTTAACTACATATATCTATAACTTTGCCAGTAAAACTTGTTAGCTAACTGCATGAAAAATAAAACATATTTACGAAATATATCCTGCAAGGAATCTCCTTTGCTCATGTGGGGTACTTGAACAGGTTTTAATGCCATAAGCAGTAACAAACTTTGCGGGGAAACCATGTCAAAATAACTACACCTAAACTGTTTCATCTTGGCAAGTTCTGAAGACATGTTCCCCTTCTTAATGAGACGATATGGACCTTGTATGCAACTTACTGAATTTCAATTTCTTTTACCCCAATTGCTTGCATCAAGACAATTTTAAAGTCATCCTGTCAACCCTGTTGGAACGACCATACACAATTAGAGGTACATCAAGAGTTTTTTGAAGAGAATCAACTAAAAAAGACAAATTCATATTAGTATACATATTTTCATGTACATATCAATGACATGTTTACATTATTAGAATTATTACACCACTATCTTTAATATTTAAGATTAAAACATTAGGAACTTAACTAATTTGAAGACATTTTCTTCAGTACAGTTATACACACACCATTTTGAGATATCTTGTTAAACTTTAATAGTATGCTGTTATGCATTTATGTAAGGTACAATGTGATTATTCCGGCTATAATGACACTTTCTTAAACTGTTAAATGTTTTGAAACCTTTTAAACTTAGATTTGTGTGAGTTGTTTATCTTTGGTGGGTTGGGTTGTTTTTTTTCTTTGTAATTCTTAATTGTAGAGTTGTATCTGCCAGCAGAATGGCATATGTCTTTTACAAACGGCTTTCATTCTTCGCCATTTTCAATAGTTTTTAATGTTTCCTGTAGGTTGAAGGAAAGTTATATCATCACGAGTAGTATCATAGTGGGAGTTTCAGATTGCATTTACCTATTACTTCTACCAACCGAGAACCCTTTCTTTATTACCCATGACTTAAGTCCGCGCAGAAGCCCGCTTTAGAACGTCACAGGATGTCGAGTCGTAATAGGTTAACCTTGATTCATACAAAAATACTATTCATTTAGACAGATAAGTAATTTCCTGCTCGCGAATTATAGTGGACTATTACATCATGCCATTAGACGCAACACAGTTTGACGCATAAAGTATTATGGAAAATTCGCTTCTATATTTAATGTGGAATTAAATTACCAGATCAATAGAGCGTCCATAGCCTCACAGAACAGATTAAATCAATGTTTAGCTTGCATGCATCACATCGACTTCTTAAAGAGGCTCAGAAATTCCATATAATTTTTAAACATGTATCCGGAGCACCTTGAAAAGTTAAGCATTTTATGGATCGTTTTGGAGGAAGCACGATGAGAAAGAATCTCACAAAAAGCATCCAAATTCATTTTATAAAGTAGTGCAAGAAAAATGTAAGTTGTTGGCGTGAACCCAGCGAAGACAGTACAAATAGTGAAATACGCGGGGAATATACCATTGACGGTGTACTACCTAGCGATAAAAAGATGTGTTGATAGCGACGACAGCGAAAATCACCAAGAGAAAAGCAATTAGATAATGCCATTATCTGTAATATATCTTTGACATTCACACTTACTAACCAGAGGGAGTGATATTATGAACCCACTTTCGTGTGCAGAGGAGCAAAAACTAAGCATTCCAAAATGTTTAGAATAGTTATATTTGGCGATGCAACGGCAGTTTACTGGTTGATGCAGTACCCGGTAATGGATTTTGTGACCTCTTTTGGGCTGACATCGCCTTAAGAAACGTTTTGTATAAATTTTCAGATTTATTTGGCTTTAATTGTTCATGTTGCAAGCATGTTTATTTACTAGAAACTCGTACAGTATTTAGGACAAAAATAAACGAAGAGCAGTCTATGTTTTGATTGTTAGGAAATTACGAACTATAATCTACCTGACACTGTGTTATCTTATTACCAAAAATCCAATTGAATAATATAGAGTTTTTGATACAAATGTCAGTGACATTGGGATGCATCTGTTGCAAAGGCGTATGAAGTGGTGAGCGGGAACTTTGCCACAGAAATATGTCATCACGAATACCGTAAATTCCTCTTGCTTGCGTAATCAAGCATATTTAAAATTTGGTATCGGAGTCAAGTCATGTGACCAGCATCGCAGTCCACGTGGATCTGTTGACGAACATTATCGCGAGCGGTGAAGACTTGCCAATACGCCCGTCGCTGAAAAGGTCTGCACACCCGTTAAGGAAAACAACAATTATGTAGTTCAGATAAAAACGACTATGTCGCCAAGGATCAAAGCAATAATAGTTAATAAAAGCGTTTATTGGTAAATAAGCAATTAAACAATATTTTCCCTTATATACGGCCATGCCGACTGTGAATTGAATCAACTTAAGCTATCTAATAAGGATACAAAGCGGTATGAGAAAGGTATATATACTTGCTGCATTAGGATTCGCAGATGAGCCACAGGCTCTTGTTAGAATATCTCCGCCCCCCCCCCCCCCCGCCATGAACCGGCTGCAAAGGCAGCTGTAAATTTACTCAGTCAATCCGCGTGAGAACGTGGAATAAAGATACTGAAAGGTAAATCAAAATCAAGAATACTTGCACTATTAGGACTTTCTCTAGAGGAAACGCGACCGGCTGTGAAACAGTTTCTTGCAATAGCAGCACAGTTACTTCCAGACTGACTACACATGGTCGCTGATGAAAAAGAAAACGTCGCCGTGTTGCACGTACTATTGCTGACGAGGCTATTGTGTTTCCAGACGTCTGTAAGTTCAGCTTCATATTCACCCATGCAAGCCTTTTCGCTTATCAAGTTATATGCCAACACCAGCGTGTATTCCACCACAAGCAGCAAAAGCAATGACGATCAGTGTTTTCAATCCTCTCACTAGTCGTTTTGTTCTCTCTCTCTCTCTCTCTCTCTCTCTCTCTCTCTCTCTCTCTCTCTCTCTCTCTCTACCTCTCTCTCTCTCTCATATAAATATCCAACCAAATTGTCAACGGCGCTAATACAAAACAGATTTCCATTGATTCGAGCTAAATTGTTTCTTCCCATTATGAAGAGCTTATTTAGCTCGAATCGACGAGACTCAACTAAACCGGAAGTTCTGTCCCATAAAATGCTTCCTTTTCGAAGCTTTGTCTTTCCCTAGAATCTGCTCTAAGTTTTACCGACAAATTACGAGTGGCTTTCTCGGAGTAACCCTATTTGCTAAGCGATTTTCCAAGGAGAAACTAAATTTTCCTTTACGAGTTTGAAGCTAGATTCGGATCTAAATTGTAATCGCACCCAATATCTCAATTCCGATTGGATGTCGCTGTGAACCGATCCAATCAAACTTAGCGGACAATGTCCCTCTCGTTGTCTGGCAACATGGGGACGGATGAGAATACACCTCGTTCACCCCGCGGGATTCCCTTTGAGCCTAACCTAACCTCTTAACACGTACGTGTGGTAACTACAAGCCTTTGTTTAGAGGCGAGCGATCTATCGCCTACGCCAACTCAAGATTCCGGGTCCTCTGGCGGGTCACGGTAACCTTGCATAAGAGATTAACACTAGCCCGCGGAAATGGTTAGACATCAAACACATGGCCGCAGTAATTATACATGACTTAATAAGCTGGGGCTTAGCAAACATGACATCGTCGAATCTCTGAAAGATTTGGTATCGGGCATATGTTTGCAAATTAGCCAATGTTTATCTCTGCAGCAATATATTGCTAGATCTACTGTACATGATCATAGGAACTTCTGAAATATTCCCTTCGGACGTTCGGAGGATTCAGTATGATCACAATGCTTCTGAATGATCTTTTGTCCTGTTTACTTAAACTCAGACCCGACTAGTTGCGTGTGCGAAGTGCGCGATGCGCACAGAAGCCTTTTCATTTTCCTGTTCGTTTTATTCGCAATTTATTCGAAAAATAAAATTTGAAAAGGCACGAGAAAAACACCTACTTGAACTTGTTGAGAATGTCTAGTCGTGGAAAAGGAGGGAAAGTCAAGGGAAATGAAGTTTGAAATGAAGACGTAAGAAACAAAACTCTACAATTCTACTGATCTACAAATCTACAAATTTACAAATAGTGACTAAGGAACGAAGTAACCAAAATTGGAATTGCTTGAAAAACCCCAAGTGAGTAGCACGATCAGCACGATCAGCACGAGAAAAATGGCGTCCACCAAAAAACTCACGTAACTTGAGAAATTTTCACTACAAAACGGATAGACACAGATAATGGAGCTTTTCTGGAGTGCAAATATAAAGAATGCACACAGGAGATTGATCTATCAGAAATACCCATAGAAACATGACCAAGCATGTCAGGTATAATGGTAGCATTACAACTTAAGAATAAAGATTTTGTGAATCTGGCAGACTCGCTAAATAGAAAAGGTCTCAAAGGATGAATCCTATGGCCTAAGGGAAACAGACCTATATTACCCTTTGGGGAAATGGAAATTGGAGGGGAGAAAGTGTTGGTAAAAGAACCGGAACCAATACTAAGGAAAATTAAAAAGAAGTCAACAGAATCACACCTATCTGATATACCCATGGAGATCCCCCTAGAGGCAACAATCAAAAGATTTGAAGAAAAACTTAAAGTAAATGTGATCAATGCAAAAATGGACGTAAACCCTAATACTCGCATACAAAATGGGATAATAATTCTAGAAATAAAAAAAGAAGTAGTGAAGACCAAACAAGTATACTTCTAACATGGATTCTTAACCAAGTCAGGGTATAAAGGCTGCATATACCACAGAAAATGTAACAGATGTGGAAATACAAGTCACACACCACATAATTGGCCAACAAACAAAGAAGAGAGGAAGAAAGAAGTTTCTGGAAAGAAAAACTATCTAAACCAAAAACAACGGGATCAGCCGAAACAAGAACAACAAATACAGGAAAAAAGCAGAAACAATACAGAATATCCAACGAGAGAGAGAATAAGTGAGACAAAATCTAACAGGAAGGAATCTAAGGAAGAACCAAGCTTAACATTAAGAAAAACAAATATACAAGGAAACACAGGACTTCAAACGGTACAAGAAGCAATTACAGAGATCATAACAACAACAAACGGAGAAGATTTAAATAAAGCACCACCACCAACAACAATAACAATGACATCACCGCAAACGAGAGAGGAATCTAACACAGCATCAAGAGCAATAATAACAAAGAAAGTATCGGAAATTACAGACGAACCAAGGCCAGTACCAAGAAAAACAAAAACAAACAAGATGGTATCGAAACCGCTAGAAGAAAATACTCAAGCAACAAGGAATGTACCACAAATGGAAAGGAAAAAAAAACACAGGTTATAACAATCTATGAAAGAGAAGAAGAAGAGAAGAGACAGGAAAGATCCAGAAAGAGAGAAAAAAGAAGACATAGAAGACAAGAGGATGAAGAAACGATCCAAATATATATATACTTGACAATGACGAATACACAGAATAAAAAAAACCCCAATATATATTACACAAAAATAAACCCCAGAAATAATGCATAAGAGAAAAAATCATATCACAGATAAAATAACTTCAAAATATAGCAACACATATAGCAACATCAAAAGTATAAAACCAAGCTTCAGCAACATTACAAATAGGGCAGGGGGACTCCTGTACTGGTCTGGAAAGATAAAATAAGGGAGAGACCCCCCCAAAAAAAATAATGACCTCTTGTAAGTTTTTGGTGTCAGGGTGGAAAGTAACCAAGAAGGATATGCGTTCGTTGGTTTTCGTGGTTTTACACTTCAGGAAGGCGCATCAATCGAGGAATATAATTTTGTTAATAGCCTCCGTGCTGTAGTATGTCTGTTTCCTCTAATTCCAAGGTGCCTCTTGAGTTCTCCGAGTCTGTTTTCAAAGTACCCGCATTAAAGTATTTACGTTATGTTCAATATGGTAGTCTTATTTCATATGTCGTTGGTGGTTTCTTGCCAGATGTTACTACAAGAACAAATAAAATCTATCATTATGTTGAATTTGTAGATTCCACACTTGTGAAACAGCATCCGTACAGGATGAATCCTTTGAAAAAGAATTGTTTGAAAAAAGAAATTCAATATTTGCTGGAGACAAATTTCATAGAACCGAGTGAAAGTAAATGGAGTTCACCATGTACACTTGTACCGAAACCAGATAATACTTACCGCATATGCACAGACTATAGAAAAGTGAACAGTGTGACCAAAATAGACTCATGTCCTTTGCCAGGAATTGATGAAAACATTGATAAATTGGGAATACAAAATATGTTACCAAATTTGACCTTCTAAAAGGATTCTGGCAAATTCTGATGACGGAAAGAGCAAAGGAAATAACGGCATTCATAACCCCAGAGGAACTTTAATAATATAAAGTTGTGCCGTTTGGGATGAAAGGTTCGCCTTGTACTTTTCAACGTGTAATGAAAATTATTGCATCTGGTCTAGATAATTGTTATGTTTACATCGATATCATCTACAAAGACACCTGAAAAATCACCTAGAGACAATTCGGAAATTCTTTGATAGACTCGCTTAGTTTTATTGTGCTTGTGTTACATTTCTAGAACATATCGTGGACATGGACATGTTAAATTGAACCCCTGACAAATTTGCAAGAAAGCCAAGTTTTATTGGTCTGAAAACTCAAGAGGCTTTTGATAAGTTAAAGATCATACTTAAGAGTGCACCAGTTCATTCAGGTCCAAATTTCAGTCAATCATTTAAAACGTCTGCTGACGCAAGTGATGTTGGGGTTGGAGCAGTAATGATTCAAAAAGACAAAAATGGTATAGATCATTTAGTGTGTTATTTTTCCAAGAAATTATATAATCACCAGAGAAATTATTCCACAATCGAGAAGGAATGATTGACTTTGATATTGGCATTGCAACACTTTGAAGTCTTTATTAGTTCAGCCCCTTCCCCGATTATTGTGTTTAGTGATCACAATCCCTTCCTTTCATTGGAAGGTTGAAATACAAAATTCAGAGATTATTAAGATAGAGTTTGATGTTACAGGAATACAATATTAACATCATGCATATCAAGGGGAAAGACAATTGATTAGCAGATGCACTCTCACCTGTATAGAAATATTATGTTGTTTCATGTATACGTTGTGTCATTCATAAGATTTCAACTTATGTAATATTTAATCACATGTATATTTGACTAATAGGGGAGGTGTTATGAATAAATTAATTTACTTTGTTGTTTTTTTAAAAATTTATTTCTTATTTCTTTGTATGCTATTGATAATGTGACATTGTATATCGGACTTGAAATTGTCCAAAATTATGTTCATTTTTGACATGGCTTGAATTATTGATTTTGGTTTTGTAGTAGACTTATTTATCTCATTCTGAGTCTTAAACTATGGAAATTTCTTATTAATTGCCGGGTCTACATGATGTTACACTATTAATCTTATATTATAATTTTAGTAACAGATTTCTAATTATAACTAAGATTTTATTTTGTAAGCATTATGAACCGATCAGAAGGTTATTTTCTAATAGGTATTGTTTTAGAAAATGCTAATTGTGACCTGAGGTCAGGCAGAAGACTATATAATCTTGTTACTGGAAAAATTATTTATTTGTGCTTTAAGATCTAGCAGAATCAATTGTATTATTGTTGCGTCCAGTAGATCATTTGGGCTGAGTTTTTTTCTTCATATTGTTTAATTTATTTTTCGTTGGAAATCGGAGTGTTCATAGAAATATAATTTTGGATAGAGGCATTCACTGGGATTTATAGTGAATTCAAACCTGGAATTATAATGCAGTTGTTTATCAAAACACTGTTGGCACAGCACAACGACACGGGCTACTACAGGCACATCGACACCTTTAGCGTTGGATTGGATTTGGATTTCCACTAAAGTTTAATTATTAGGACTTGTACCTGTCATTCTAGGATTATTTAGGATTTAATTCGCAATACCGTAATTTCCTTTTAAACATGTCCACTTTGTATTCGAGGGAAATAAATTATTTGCTGAATTTTATATAGCTTGTTGCTTCTCACTCTTTTCTTTTGCTTATTTTAAGACCATATAGTCGTAATAATATCCACCCGACGATGAATTAAAAAGCCAGAGCCGCTGGCATTAGTGAATCGTACAAGGCATAAAGGCCTTATACGACTATAATACACTATCAGTCAGTCATTCAGTCTGATCACCAACAGCTAAAATAAGTAGAATGACAAAACTGAGCGAAGCCCTGGTGCACATGTACAAGGTCAAACACCACCTCATCCAGAAGAAAACGTACAAGAAGGCTCCCATTTTGTCAAGATGGCTAAAGATCCTTAGAAGACGTCATTAAAGAGGAAATAGTTGGGGAAAGACAAGAATGAAAGGAGAAGAAAAGGACAGGCAGGAACAGGATATCTTATATTGAAGCATCTTCTACCAACAACAACATGATATAGAAGAGGTGGCGTGTAAAATGGAGACAGATAGGTTCTCTTTTTCATTCACAAAGATATGGCCATCCTACTAGACGGTAAAATCCAGGAACACTCACCAACAAAGCGGTTGTTTTCAGTTCCATCTACATCTCTAGGAAAGAAAGACACTAATCTTTGTACCAGAAAAAATTTTGTTTTGATGTTTTGCGTTCCTTTGTGTCTGTGTCTGTGTTGTGCATGTCTTTGTCTTAAAATATTAAACTTAAATATTCTTTCTTTCTGTTTCTTAAGTATAGTGTGCTTGTGTAGATATATAGTGCATCTATAAACATTCCGTTACTTTTGTGTAAACCAGAAATATGGTTTCTTTTAGTTCTGCCAAATTTCTGTTCCATTTCTGTTCTGTCAGGGATATTTTACTTTACGTGCTTCAGACATAATAAGCGCCGAAAATCTTATACAGACAGACAGTCGTGCCGTTTATCGTTGACCGTGCGTAAAAGAAGAATGGAAATACCAGCACTACAAAGCAGAAACGCAAACACTGCCATGAGTATATTGGATAAAGTGGAACACATCCTGTACCCAACAGAAGAACTGGACTTCGATCCCTTCAAGCGCCACCTGAAGAAGTAGATGACCTCTTAAATAAGGGTCTTCACTGTTTTAATGAATAGGTGGGGAAGATCAAGATGGCGTGGGAAAGAGGATAAAAAAGGAGCGTCAGTAGAGAGAACGTGATTTCTAGAGCCGAAAGGCCCACTGGATAAAGATCCAGGAATATTTTGGAAAGGCGCCCCATTCAGAGTGTATCCGGGAGAAAGAAGACTCGGCACACCAGCTAAGTTTTAGGCTCATGGTCTCCACCACCACAATTATGATGAGACGATGTGCGTTCTGCTGAGACCGACGAAGGAGTTGTAGTAGCTACTAATTGCTGCGTGGTGGCAACCAGATCTCTATAATAGAGAGATTCTAAATATATTTGCTGTCGTGACAATGGATAGAGACAAGCCTGGAGCAGAGAGTGAGGGTGGCTCAGTGTAACTGTCCCTCACTTAAATTCAGCTCACAGGCAAGTCATGACACTACTACCCTCCCTCACACGTTTCATTCAAGTCCTTTGGCGATGGACGATCGGTAAAGGTAGCAGGTGTGGATACACAGGGAGACGTAGTTGCTAACTCGCACACAGACGGCTCATTCCATAAGGTTGCTTTTCATTGGACCAAAGCATCAGTGAACACGACGGACCCCAGGTCGACTGTGTAACTCTATTTAGTATCACACTTCTCACCTCGTAGCACGACAAATAGGCTAGATCAGGTTCCCTAAACATTGCCTGCTTCACCATGACCATGGTCAGCATACCGCCTCCGACAGGAATTCCACCTTAGCCTCCGAAAAACCAAGCAGAAAGACAAAGGTAACGCAACTCACCATCCGTGCCTGGGAAGTAAGGACACTAATGGACAGAAGGAGATAAAACAGAGAGATGAACAATTTGTAGAGAACTGGCGAGATTCAACAACCCAATAACAATAATGAGTGAAACTCGCCTAGTGAAACTCACCGAAGTAAGAGCCTGTTACACTCTCTTCTGGAGTGACTGAAGTAAAGAAGAGCGACGTAAAGCTAGTGTTGGGTTTGCCATCAAATCTCAGCTAGGTATTAAGTTCGCAGATCTCCCAAAGGGCATGAATGACTAATGTAAATGAGACTCCCACTGTTTGGAAAAACACATGCAACTAGTATATGTGTGTAAGCACACACCATGACCAACTCAGATGAGATCAAAGGTACCTTTTATAAAGATCTGGAGTCTTCTATTACAGAAGCATCAAAGGCTCATCATTCGTGGTGACTTCAATACTAGAGTTGGCACAAATCACCAGACACGACCAGGTGTCATTGGCAAAAATGTCAAATGCGACAACAATGGACCCTCTACTGAGGAAATGCGCATAACACTACCTCCTAATCAACAACAGTCTTCCGCCTTCCAAACCGCAACAAGACGATTCGATTATACCCACGCTCCAAGCAAGCACTGCCATTTTACTGACTACATCATCGTCAGAAGGAGAACAGACGGGTAGGATGACGGAGTAGACAAAGCCATGAGGAGTGCATAATGCTTGACTGACCACATTCTCAAAATCTCCAAGTTCAATATATGGATTCAGTCTAACAGAAAACGACAATTCAAAAAGTGACCAAAAGGATTAATGTAACAAAATTGAAAAAATAGCATATGAAAAGGGCACTTGTCGACAGATGTGCAGCCAACTGGATACAATCAAACTAAACCCAGAGAATGTCGAAGAAAACTGGGCTTCATTCAAGAATTCTGCGTTCTCAACTTTATCCAAACCCTTCAGTCCTACCACACCTAAACATCAAAATTGGTTTCATGACAACGAACCTGCCACACAGAGACGTCTGCATGAGAATCATCGGCTACAAAAAACCTGCTTAAAAGACAGCACTCATTGATCTGCGAAGAAAGCTTTCAACAACATCAGCGGAACTCTCCCATGCAAACTCAGAGTTATAAGACTCAAGGCTGATCAATAAGGCAAATGTGATTTAGTCGTTAGCAGACGCGTATGACACGAAGCATTTCTATGATGCTTTGAAGAAAATCTACGGGCCAGAGAGACAAGGAAGATCTCCAATACTGAGTTATGACAGCGTCACGCTGCTCACTGACAAAGAAAAAATACTTCAAAGAGGGGCAGAACACTTCAGCAGCATCCTCAATCAACAGTCATTCATCAGCGAAGAGACAATTGATCGACCAACCCAAGTGGATATAAATATAACACTTCCTGATGCTCCAATGCTGACTGAAACTGTAGAAGCAATTGACCTGTAGTAAGAAATAGCTAAGCACCTGAAGCAGATGTTATACCACGCTTAATGATGCCTTCCGTGATTATGATGCTGGGATGAACGTTAGATACTGAACTAATAGCTAGTACGCTCTTCAATCGAAGGAAACTATAGGCGAAGACGAAGCTACAGGAACATGACTGATATTCTATTTGCTGACTACTGTTCTCTGAATGCCAAATCTAAATCTGACATGTAATACAGTATGGACCATTTCTCTTCAACTTGTGACAATTTCGGTCTCACAATCAGTATCAAGAACACATAGGTGATGCACCAACCAGCTCCAGAAAAGCCATCCGTAGGGCCTACCATCACAGTAAATGTTCAAACCTTCATGGCAGTGGATAAGTGCATCTGTCTCCGCGCACACTGTTACGTGCAGTCCACATCGATGATAACGCCAACGCCAGAATTGCTAAGACATGTGCTGCCTTTGGCAGACTACGTGCAAATGTGTGGAAGCGCAGACGGATTATTCTACAAACGAAACTTATGGTCTGCAAAGACATTGTGTTGCCACCTCTGCTGTATGCTTGCAAGCCCTGAACAGTGTCAGACCTCATGCCAAGAAGCTGAATCATTTTTACACATGCTGCATGAAGCAACTGATGAGGATAAGATCACAGAACAGGCATTCCATGCATTCCAAGCATCCATATTCTGCTGAAGAAATCAGAGTTGAGATGGGCAGGCTACATCACCAGAATGTCAGAGAAGTAACTACCAAAGAGAATCTTCTAAGGCGAGCTGAATCAAGGAAAGCGATCTCAGGGTTGTCAGAAGAAACTCTTCAAAACTTCCTCAAGTCATCCCTGAAATACTTCAACATCGACCCTGAGTCTTGGGAAGATAGCACACCGGATCGCTCCATTTAATCCATACTGGAGCTGCAGACTGAACGGGAGCGAAATGCAGAGACAGCGCAGAAACGCGAATTCAGAACTACAGTTCGTCCCTTATTGATCAAGCAAACCCAAGCGACATCTCCTGTGAAGTGTGCCACAGACAGTTCAGAACAAACATTGGCTTGATCAGCCACTCACCTACTCACAGAAACCAAACCAGTTAGTAATGGCATAGTCATATTCGAACTCGAATAACGAACAACATGTGTGAGGGTATAGTATTGTGTCCATAAACACTTCCTACCCTTGTGTATGATATTATGTTTGTATGTGACTAAGGCGTGTGTGTACAAATACTCCTACACTTTTCGTTACATAGTAGGGTGTGTTTGGATGGTAATCGAAAAGCGTTTTCAGGATTGTAGAAGTGTTTCTGAATATTGATCTGAAAGCGGTTCTTGGATTGTAAGGTTTGTGTTGGACTGTAAATGTATATATTTGGATGGTAATCAAAACGCGGTTGCTGGATTGTGTTGAATTGTTAAAGTGTGTATTGGACTGTAGACATAAAAAAGTCTAAAATCAGAATTCCCGTTTGAGTCCATAAAGCCGATTAAGGCCATACATTCTTTGACCAATAGTTCCACATGTAACATCACTATAACCTCAAACATACGACGTAATGTTAATTTCCCCGTATGAGTCTATAAGCATTTTGACGCTTTGAGGCTATAATATCATTCCCATGTCAAACCTGTGGACAATTTTTAATATATGGTTTCCGGTTAGAGCCCATAGTTCTTCACAATGTAAACCCCTGGGTTAATGTTAATTTCCGTTAGAGGCCCATGTGGCCTATACAACTACAACATCTCAAAAGAAGCTTTCCATGTGGTGTTTGAATAAAGGGAGGCTAACTGTCGTTCTGATCGTGGAGACATTCTCTGACATACCTGAGAAAGCCTTTAGAAAACTGAAAAGTATTCTAAATTTATTGCAGTAATAAGTTTTAAAATTCATTCATTTATAGATGTGTTGTAAACAGTAATGTGTACCTTTTGTATATCTTTCTCTAAAGTAAATATCCGGCCTCTCATGCAGATTTGGGATCTGAAGAGGCGGACTGCCCTTTGAACCGAGGAGGCATTCTCTGAAAATAAACTGACAGAAACTTTAGAAAACTGAAAGTATGTTAAAACTATTTCAGAAATAACTGTTTGGGTTTTTGTAAAATTATTTATTATCTCTATTGCAAACAGTAATGTACATCCTTTGTATGTTTTGCTCTCAAATAAATACTAGACTTCACATTTTATGGAAAATTAACTTTGGTCTATCATAAATATCATTGTTTATTTTATTTATTATTTGAAATATGGTAAAAAAAACAATTGCTTTTGCCATATATAATATTTACCAGAATGCGTCCAAGAGAAAATATCCCTTTTCTTTAAATTATTATTATTATCATTATTATTATTATTATTATTATTATTATTATTATTATTATTATTATTATTGAGTTTTGGTGTGCCTTACGATTGCAAAGAAACTACACGGAAATCGATATGGGGTTCGTATATAGTTCCTCTAGATAGACAGTCTTGCTAAAAAGAGCAGCCTCAACCGTCACTGATGCAGTACAAATAAACATAACAAAAAAGGGGGACGGAGTCAGAGCAATGAAAGGGAGCAGTTGAAATTGACAGATTCCACTTAAATCGTCGTAAATTAAACGAATTAATTTTAAAACCCAATACGAGATTTATCTAAATTACTTTTACGTGTGATGATGTTGATGATCATGTTACACAGCTTGACCGATTTACGACATCGGCTGGCTTCTTGATCGTGGTCAACATCATCAATCTGCTACAATGAACAACTAAATTGCGACATCTTAAACAAATAATCATTTTGCAGGAAAGAATGTATATTGTGCTACTTTCAATAGTGAAAGTTCCTGTATCAAGTTTGTGAATAAGACTGAAACTGTATAAATTTTTTTTAATATTTAATTTAAAATGAAAGTTTCTTTTACTATGACTTTACTTTTCATTATCAACCCAGTCATGACCCTCTAAATCCGTATTTACTCAGTTTTAACCCATTTCTAGACCGATTCTTATTTTCAACATAATTAATATTGTGGTTCCTATTCTCTTCTGGAAGGTAGCTGCAAGTGATGGCCCTAGTCGATACAGCCGTAATTGGGGAGGGAGGTAATTCTAATCCTGGATGTATAGACATGCTTACGGGAGTTGCCTCTCTTTAAGAGCAGGACTTCTCTGCTCACAGCAATAAATTTTATAATGTGATGGGGATCTACACACGCACGCACGCACGCACACACACACACACACACACACACACACACACATACACACGTGCGCGCGCGCGCGCGCACACACACACACACGCACACACACACAATATTATTGCGATCTTTCTCCAGAAATTGCATGGTAAGCTTTCCGGAGTGTTTTTAAGTCAAACTTGATTAAAAAAAACTTTTGAGCTTTTCAGCGGTGTACAAGAATGATGTATGCTCGCACAATACAAATTTATAGCAATATACGCACAAAAATATATATTTTAATTCCTATCTTTTGAAGGTGTGGGGAATGGCAAGTCTGTGGCGATCGCTTTTCCTCTCGAAGACAAAAGTTAGCCTGTTACACAATGTCAACATCTTCAGCGTTTAAATCTTTGCATGATGTTACATAATAAATCAAAAACTTCCTGGTATCTACATTGATCAACTTCTCAGCTTGAATGCACATATTGATCACCTATGTGCAATGCTAGTCAAAAGAATAACTCTCTTAAAATCGTGGTCAAAATTACGAAAACCAACCATTTGAGAAGCTCATTCACTGTATCAGCACCTACTACCTTATAGAATTCCTTACCCCTGTGTTACATTCGGGTTCAAAGGACACACAAACACCAAGTAAGGGTCCTACAACTTTTATGTAAAATAAAGCTAAAACCAAAACCAGTGTTGCTTACAGTACCAAGCCCAACTATAAAACTGCCTGCTCTCCCACTCTGTTCTTGTTTTAGTAAGGGTGAGAGATAAGAGATTTTAATTAATTTAACATTTGTGCCTTATTCCAGGGGCACAAACTGGTCCAGGCTCAGTTAGCCTTGGAAAGATAAACAAACAGGACCGAACCTGTTGACAGTCTCTGATATCAAATATCCAGAATGTTGGAATTAATATTCTGGCCAACTGTCACTACTAACAGCTAGAATTTTATACAGGCACTGAGAGTGAAATCATACTGATAACACCTCCCTTCTTAAGAGGAAACTTTATGTTTTCGATACAATATTTTTTTAAAAAAATTAATTGGCTGGCTTGGTACATCAATAAAATTATAACACTTGCATCAAGCTTATATTACTACTAAAATGCATAAAGCTTAGAGTCACTACTGTTCAGTTCTGTCACAGAGTCTTGAATTCCATCAGTGACCATCCAAAATAGTGGAAATCCAACAAATTGGTTACCGTCTATATCCGCATAAATTCCTTTTGATTTCAATTGCCTCGATTTTTCAGCGAGAGGAACTTGCCAGTAACCCTTAGTTAGATCTATCTGACTCAAGTAGCTTCCGTAACCAATCTTCTCAAGTAGATCGTCCATTCGTGGGACAGGATACGCGTCAAATAAGGTGATACTATTAAGCCTGCGGTAATCTACACATAGCCGAAGAGTTCCATCTTTCTTGTCAACTAATACACAAGGCGAACTCCATGGACTGATTGAGGGCCGAATGAGGCCTTGCTCCAGCATTTCATCCAATATTGTTTTCACCTCTCTCCTTTGCGCGAAAGGTATTCTATATGGTCGTTGTTTGATTGGTGTCTCTGAAGTTGTCTTGATACTGTGAGTTAAGATGTTTGCTCGACCAGGCCTTGTTTTTATAACATCCTGAAATTCTTTGCAGAGATTTCTAATATCTTCTCGTTGCTCCTTTGACAAGTTTACCCCCAGCTTCACGCCAACGTCACCTTCGCCTGCTCTTCGAGGAAAATCAATATCCACACCATCGTTCTCGTCTACCTGCGTCGCCAGCAGCACAGAACGCTTGTATCCACGCAGTAAGTTTACATGATAGGTTACCATACCGAGCCTACCGGGTACAGATACCTGGTAGTTAACATCGTTTGCCTTTCGGACAACACGATACGGTCCCTGCCATTGTGCCTTCATCTTGGACGAACTTGATGGCAAGAGAATAAGGACTTCATCCCCTGGACTAAATTCTCTTGTTTTCGTGTGACGATCATACAGTGCCTTGATTTTCTTTTGGCAATCTAACAGATTATCTTTGACAAGAGTCCCGATATCAGCCAACTTCTCACGCATTTTCACAACATGCTCCACAGTTGATTTTCTTACATCCTCCTCCCCTGTAAACAAACCTTGCAAAATCCGCAATGGCCCCCTAACTGGCCAACCATACAACATCTCAAAGGGTGCAAATCCAGTTTCCTCATGTGGGACTTCGCGGTATGCAAACAACAAATATGGCAACATCTCATCCCATTCATTCCGGTTGTCTGTACAGAACTCCGCAACATTGACTTCAACGTCCCATTAAAACGTTCTACCTTTCCATTCGCTTGCGGGTGATAAGGCGTTGTTGTAACTCCACGGATACCTAACAGCTCATACAACTGTTTCAGTAAGGTGCTAGTGAAGTTGGTCCCTTTGTCTGTTAATATGACCCTTGGAAAACCAACACGGCTAAACAACTCAATCAGTGCTGTAGCTACACTCGTTGCCTCCATATCCTTTAGAGGAAAAGCTTCGGGATATCTCGCTGCATCATCAACCACCGTCAGAATGTATTTGTGTCCAGACTTCGTTCTAGATAACGGTCCTACAATATCCATTGCAATTTTTGAGAATGGTTCTGTTATCACCGGTGGGCAAACCATTGGTGCTTTCCCACCTGCAGCCCTTTTTGCTGTCATCTGACATTCATGACACGATGTACAATATCTTTTTACATCTGAAAACATTCCAGGCCAAAAGAACGATTGGAGAATCCTCTCCTTTGTTTTCTCCAAACCCAAGTGACCTGCAAGGGGTCGATCGTGTGCCAGTTCCATTACCATTTTTCGTAATCCTGCTGGTACAACAATTTGCTCCCCTCCACGCGAACCATCACCAGATTGCCATTTCCGCCGCAAAATATCATTTTCCCAGAAGAATGCCATTGGCTCCTCCTCAGCCTCTTCACGAGTAGCAAAGGACTTCTCTCGAATACTTTGCAGTGAAATATCCGCAGTCTGTAGTTTTGACAACATGTCTGCATTCATTGCTGAAAGTTTGTCAACTTCCATGTCATCACGCTGATCAGTATCTGCTGTCTCGATGCTTTTGTTGACAACTTCATCCTTATACTCATCCTGACATTGGTCAGTATTTTTCACAGTCCTCTCATCGTCGAGTCCTTTTACCATCGACCTCGTAACAACAAATGACCCCTTCTTGCTAAGTATATCCATCCCCAATAGAGCTTCAGCGGCTAAATTTGCAACAAGCCCCACTTGTGCTGGTCCCTTATACTGCGGAGTGTCGATATTTACCACAGCCAACTGTGCGGTAAATGGCTGACTCACTGCTGTATATAATGTAACTTTGTGCCCCTCCAGCTTGCAACTCTCATCAACGAGATCTTCTCTTATCAAGGTCATATCTGAGCCAGTGTCCTTCACAAACATGATTTCACGCCCATTTACACATCCTGTTTCCGAAATAAGTCTTTCACCAATTGTCGGCTTAACAAAACAAGTTGCTGGGTTGCCACAACGTTTCATGTCATCTGTCGGACAATAGCTTGCAATATGTCCCCACTGCTTGCATCGATAACACTGCCGATTCTTATGTTTGGACTGGTCATTTGTCGATGTTAGTTTCGCTTGCTGCTGTAAGTTCTGAATATGCGTCTTTTTACCATTCACATTTATATTTTCACGAAACTTATTCTTCTGCCCTTGCTGTTGTACATTGGTTTGAATATAATCTTTTGCAGCCTCTACAACTGGACTAGAGCCTTTGTTCCTCCTAATCAACTGAGCCTGATCTTGTGGCAAGGCTTTCAAGAAAAATTCCTCACGAAGACAAATAATTGGGTCACGATCATCCAAGAAACGCTTTATGTGCTGATCAATCCTGGACATCAGACCACGATACGTCTCAGTACATCCCTTCTTCATGCTCACCAACGCAGTGAAATGTTCATGCGGTCGCTTTCCAAAGCGATCAACGAGTCCTTTCCTGAGTTCCAGGTAATCGCCACAAGCTTGAGTTGCAACATATCTTGCCTCACCTGTCAAAAGAGTTTTTAGCTGTAATACTTTCAACTCGTCAGACCACTTAGCATGCTTTGCAATTGATTCAAACTCTGCTAGGAAAGTCACAATATCTTCTCCTCGTTCATGGTCAAATGCCTGAAGCTTCACCTTAAATGGCATTGAAGTTGTTTTTTCCGTTGCGTTCTCTTGATATTTTACTCTTTCTAACTCAATTTCCAAACGCTTCATTTCTAATCGTAATTTTTCTCTTTCCATTTCCCATTCAAACTCCTTCTGTCTTATCTCCAATTCTCTTTCATTCTTCTTTGCACTAGGTTTTCACTTTGTTTCCTTGGGCGGTTGCATGTGCTCAAGGTTAAGTTCCTCTTCATACTCCAGAATTTCCGTATCTGTAAATTCCATCAAATTCTGTGCTGCCGCTTTTCTTCGTGGTCGTCCTGAAGCAACCGTTGCTCCCTCAGCTTCGACGTCACCAGCAACCGACATAACGAAACAATATGTACGTACTGTAAGTTCTATCACTGTATTCACAGCCACTGGACTAGCTTTTCTTATCTGCGAGTTTCTGGGCTTATACGTGTACACTCGTTACAGTGATACACACTTTGCACTTAGCAATCAACAACTGTACGTTATACACACAGTACAACCAGTCACTGCTAATATCACACACAGATTCGCTGAATTCACAGCTTTCAGAATTGTCAAACACAATTCCAACGTATTGAACAATTCCAAATAATTCACACAGAAATATTGGAATCCCACCGCTGCCACCAAATGTTACATTCGGGCTCAAAGGACACACAAACACCAAGTAAGGATCCTACAACTTTTATGTAAAATAAAGCCAAAACCAAAACCAGTGTTGCTTACAGTACCAAGCCCAACTATAAAACTGCCTGCTCTCCCACTCTGTTCTTGTTTTAGTAAGGGTGAGAGATAAGAGATTTTAATTAATTTAACATTTGTGCCTTATTCCAGGGGCACAAACTGGTCCAGGCTCAGTTAGCCTTGGAAAGATAAACAAACAGGACCGAACCTGTTGACAGTCTCTGATATCAAATATCCAGAATGTTGGAATTAATATTCTGGCCAACTGTCACTACTAACAGCTAGAATTTTATACAGGCACTGAGAGTGAAATCATACTGATAACACCCTGATAATACTTAATTAAATTCCGTTGCTTCATTTAAAACATCATTAAACAAATTCTTTCTTGACCAGCTGGAATGACAGTAAAGCCTCTGAACAGAAGACTTTATCATTGTTTCCAGAAACAATATGTGCATATCTTTTTCGATGCATGTATGTTCGACTTAGGATTTGCTGAAATGTATGTATCTGTCTAAAGAATATTCTTCATAAATGAATATGTTGACCAGTATAGTCACACATATTTATTTCATTTGAAATCTTTATGTGAATGAGTGTGCGAGGATGTCTGAGTATGTGTTATGATTTTTAAAAAAAATATTCATTTATTAGTTTCTCTTTATTTTTACCATAACCGATTACAAAAATTGAGGATCACATGACAGATGGGTCTTTCATGACCAGATGTGTTATCTTCGTTAAATAAAGTATATTATTATTATTATTATTATTATTATTATTATTATTATTATTATTATGTCTGCAAGCATATAATAATTTGCTTTGTTTCTTTTTCTATTTCATATTTCTGAAGCTGGGTTAGTTACTTTTAACAATTGGAGCCTAAAAATGATAATATGAAGGTAGGAAAGGCGAGTTGTTACATGCTTGATGCATGTCATATTTATCTATATATATATATATATATATATATATATATATATATATATATATATATATATATATATATATATATGAACTTATGAAAGGTCTAAAGGGACTGTTGCTATTTCACAATGAAGCTGTATTTCAAAACAAAACATAACTGTCAAATAAATAATAAATACTGCTAAACTGGTACCGAATTCTGAAGTTAAAATCAAACTATTATATCTGACATAATTATACATAAACAAGAAATTGTACATGTAATAACTAGTGTGGACCTAAACAAACAATCAAATTAATCATCAACTGTTAAAATGTATAGTTGAAGAAATATTCATGCTTTTGCAAATATTAATAAATAAATCAGTTTTAATCATTATATTCCACGCACAGTGAATATTAACTCGTGTCATGCCGATTTATAAGAAACAAAACGCTAGCGTCTTATTAATTATAGACCAACTTCTCTACTAAGGTGTGTGACCAAGAGTTTGATAGAATATATATTAAATGGTTATTTAATACGTTTCAGAATATGTAATTGCCAGTAAACGTCTAACATGGCTCGAAAGCAACTTACCTCACCGCTACCAGTCAGTTTTCAGTCGAACATTAAATCATCCAAATGTCATGCAACGACAGGGGTTTCCAAAGGTTATGTGAAAGGGCCTTTACTATTACTTTTCATGTCAGCGATAAAGCAGACAACTTTAACTCGCTTGCTATGCTTATTGGTAATGATACTTCCCTTGAGACATATTCTACAGTATTATGACTCTATGGTCTTAAAATAAGTAATAGAAAAGAGTGAGAAGCAACAAGCTTTGTAAAATCAACAAATAATATATTTCCATAGAATACAAAGTGAAAATGTAAAACAGAACTTACGGTTTTGCGAATTAAATCCCAAATAATCCTAGAATTAATAACACAAGTCGTAATGAACAAAGTTATAAATAAACTTTAGTGGTATTCCAAATCATTCACAACGCTGAAGGTGTTGTTGTGCCTGTAGTGCCCTTTAGTTTCTAATGTACTAATGACCTGAATTGTAATGATGTGCCAACAGTTTTTTTGTTGAATCACAGTAATATTATCCAAACTTTTCTTGTCTGAATTCACTATAATTCCAAGTTAATGTCTCTTTCAAAGAATACTACAGAGCACTTTGTATTTCCAGAGAAGAATATTTTGAATTAAATAATTCCAGCGCATATAAAATACTGACACAACAATAAGATTGATTTTTGACTTAGATGTTACCGCAACAATAAATAATTTTTTCCAGTAAACACGATTAAATAAAAATTAAGATATAAAAGAATAAACAGGATGAGGGCCAAAAGTTTATTTCTAGCACAATTTAAGTTATAATTAGAAGGTGTTTTACCAGAATTATACTAAAGAATCTTATAAACATAATGTTCCTGACTCAGGCTAAGAAATAATCTTAGTAGTTAACCTACACTCATAGATAAATATAAAATATGCATTAGTTGCTTACAGAATAGGAAGATCAATGATTCTGGTCAGGTAGACAACGAACTTGATTTTGGACAAGGTCATCTACAAGATAAAATTTTACATAACGCACAGTATATAATGATTATAATAAACTACCAAACAATGCAGATTAAATATACATAACATACAGACCCTTCACAAGTACAAAGGATTATACACAATGATCGTGATCATATCAGAATGATTATTTAGAACATATTGCACGCGACTAAAAGCTCATTTCGTAGGACAGCTTTGACCAAACTGTATATATATATACTATTCATACGTAAAATTTTAGAATATGTTTTTCATGTCTGTAATTATTGCTGTACTGAAAATTAGGGCAGATTAGAGAAAATGTCGATTGGAAGATGTACACTTTGGAGAGCTTTTTTTATGCAGGGCTGATTCGTAAACTTTTGCACAAGGAAGAAGAAGAAGAATGGATTATGAATATTGTATTTGATTATAAAAACTCAAGTTGTTACGACTCTATGGTCCTAAACTAAGTAACAGAAAAGAATGAAAGCCAACAAGTTTAGTAAACTTCAACAAATAATTTATTTCCCAGGATACGAAGTGAAAAAAACGTACAGTATGGTGAATGAAATTCTAAATAGGTCTAAAAGTTTCGAGCATTCCAAATGAGTTCCAATGGCGTTCAGAATGAAGTCCAGCCTATTGTTCTGATGTGCCATTAGTCTGGTATAGTTTGATGTGGTAACATTTTTAATGTATTACAATGATATAATCCAAAAAGTCTTTAAATGAATTAACAGTAATTCCCAAATAGCTACTTTATTCTGATTTATGAGCTTGTAATTAATGTGAATAAATAAATTTAAAATGTCCTCTCAAATAATAATTAAACACTAAAATAATTTATTCTTCTTCAGATGTTAAGCCGGGAATAACTAATTCTCAGGTAGTCATCTCTTATATTAAAAAAACCTAAGATGCAATTCCAGAAGCATAATGAGGGTCGAATAACCTTGTCGAAATCATTCTAATTTGTCAACAAAGGGTCGGTACTTTGCCAAACAGCCAATCAGAAAATAGGTAACCTAAATTTTGCTAGGGGGACACCCATGACCTGAACACAAATCCTATCATTTTCGTCGAAAAGATTTTTTCCTCCCTTCTAGGATACTTGACCTATCCAGATTTCCTGTCGTGGCTACAACATCGTAACTAGGAAAATATTATTTTTCTAAACAAGATAGAGAGAAATGGCAAAATTGTAACGCTCCAAACATTGCATTGCATTAATAGTTATCCATTTCATTACCTACCTAATCCCTCGCCAACACCCCATTATCTGTTCCATTAATACATTTTAAAACACAAATATGCTGCATGACAAGAAAGTCGGTACATTCAAAAATGTTGAAACTTATTGTAAAATAACGGCAAAACCCAAACGATTAAACCTTCATTGAAATAAAGCATCTCTGACACAATTAAGACAACTGCATAATCTCGCACCGTACTCCAACAAAATTCATACACAAAGGCTGGAAATGACATTATTGCATATTGGCACTTCAAACAAACTCTTTCAATGACATTGTTGTAACTAATACAGCGAAAATGTCGGTGGGGACACAGCTGATAAAAACGGATTTAATGCTGTTTGTTTTCATTGGCAAAGCATTTTTGTATTACTTCCACAATCTTGAGTTTCTCGGTAGGTATAGACCATTCAACAATGCATGCCTGGCATGATGTGCGCAGCATCATAGGAAGCCAGGGTACCAGGCTATGTTATTCTTTAGAATCAAATATTGCACGTCTTTGAAATCACTGTACCACCTAATGTAAAAAGGAGAATTTTTTAAAATCGGCGACGGGAGCATCTGAACCGTTTTTTCATGAATTAGATAAAACACTTGCTTTTATGCATATAAATCTCCATGGCATTGGGACGTAATAAGTGCAAAGCTATCTGCTTTGGACAATATGAACTCTGCGGCAGAACATGTCATTACGAATACTGTAAAATACATACGATGGCATTACGTCATGCCAAGGTGTTCGACCGTATCTTAATTGCAGTATCGGAGCCAAGTCATAGAATGAACTTTGCCGACCCTGTGGATCTGCTCCTGAAGCCTATCAGGCGCTAAAATACCAAACAAACAACAGTGGTTGTACAAACACGTGTGATTGCACATACCGTTACAACCCCACCACCCCCCACCCAAAAAAACCCCACAATAAAATAGAAATAAATGAAATTATAACTAGGATTGCAGCAATTGCAGTTTCTGATCCTGATAAAATACAAAAATTAAAACATGTCATTGACGAAAGAAATAATTATCTTAGGGAAAATTTAGGAACCGCTGATTACGATTGGTCAGTTTAAATTAAAGCGTACACCTTGGAAGTAATGTTGAATTTAAAGTAACGACTTTGGGCGAATTTCTTCAGTCCGAGAGTTTCCTGCGAGAAGACAAGACTCGACTGACTCCGGGGGAAACCTAAAGAGTAGTTCTTTCCTCGTTGAAACAAGTAAGGGGACCAGGTGTCTGTCTTGTAAGCAAAGACAGGCCTTAGTGCTATGACGGGACCATTTTCTTGAAAAGAACAGCATTACGGGAAACAGCTCTCCGGAACAGTCGGGGACAGTCCGAAAGACGGAAGTCCGAATAAGGGATGAAGCGGTTAGGATAGAAAGATCAAGGAAGATCAAACACATAAACACGAAGGTGGGAAGACGTGTGATACACGGAGACAAAGACACTTGTTATCATGATGAAATGAATCCACAATAGAACACTGCTATTCAAATTCTGTTAACGTAAATTTGTTTGAATTGAAGCTGCCACTAATAGATTGTGTTATTGATTAAATTGTTATTTTCTTGTCTAAAGAGGGCTCGTATTGTATTATTTATTCTCAATAGTTTTGCTCAGTTCTCTGTTGATGTTCTATCTATCCACTCACACCGGGCAATAAAATCGAGGGAGGTCATCCTCTAGATAACGACAGCCAAATCTAATTAACCACCCTCTTTACCATGAGGGACATCGTTACACTAGCAAAAACAAAGGTGCAGCAACTAAGACAATTTGCATGTGAGCATAATATCCGAATACCAAAGAGTGAAAGACAAACTGACATCCTTGTGATATTAGACGAGTATGAACAAAACCGACCTCGTAGTCTTGCATCTGCTATTACTACTGATACAAATTCATGTTGGATCGTCCATGCTAGACGTCGAAGCTGCTCATATATGAGTTTTACAATGACAAGATTAAATCGTTTTATCAGTATCGGGTCAAGATGCTTTACACCGACACTGACTCGTTGCTGATGCATATCACCACCAGGTTTGGTAAATGAGTATGATACCAGTGTTTCGAAAGATCATCCATTTTGCATAAATACGTTCTGCAAACCTTGCAGAATCTTTTGATGCCAACTGTTGCTCTTCTTTGCATCTGCTGCCCGCTTTGACAATGGTCAGCGTGTATATGTTGGTGATTAATTTACCTTGCTGATCACAGACACGATCGGGTGGAAAAAACTATCTGAACTTCATTAACAATTTTTTATATTGCACCACTTCGTTGTCTTGTGAATTTAAAAGAATATCATTTGCTGAATCGCAGTTTAAATCTGTCTGGACTTACCTTATAGACTTTCGCTGTTTCATCAATATCTACTATCCAATAAATAAAAGCATTCCCCGCCACTACTTTGTCTTTCTATGGCAATGAATGGGCAACGTCTCCGTCACCTTTCAAAAAGCAGATAGGCATCCATCGAGCGCAGACCTTTCACCTTTCGGAATATTTTTTCCCAATTATGCAAAACTTATCATAGGGTTATTTTAGTTTCACTAGTGATTTCAGCAAAGTCATGAGTGTACCTCCGTATATGCATTCCATATCATTGATCAGTAGCTGCCATTGCAATGCAGCACTTGCTAATATTTTGCAGAAAGTTTGCTTTCTTTGAAACATGGAATCGACAATTAATAAACGATACAGCTATGTGTATCCAGCACGTGTTGTCAAGCAGGTTCCTTTTCCTTCATGGTTCTCCAACAAGCATTTATTTGTTCTGATCAGGAATGCATATTCCCCGCGGTCAAAGCTTCATGTAATTAAAGACTTTATAATGACGTCATTTATTATTACGTTATTGTATATACCAAAAAGCAGTTGAAAAGAAACGGATAGGTCATTTAAGTGGTTGGTAAAAATATAGAAGTCATTATTATATTGTCTTGTATCATGGTACGAAAGGTTCTGACAGATTCTTATCACAAACATTACTCTTCTCAATAATAACACTTTCCCAGTTTATATCCGTTTGATTTAATCTTCGTTCCTGCTCAGTGTTAAACCAATTGGATTTGCTGGGTCGAGCTTGTACACGGTTGGAATATAAATGAATTTTATGTCTCTTGTTGGCAGAATTTGCAAACGAAAAATTGGTGATTTTGATATTTGCTTAGTGTGTCAATATCGTTTCACGATTTCAGTGTTTGTGTAGAGAAATTGTCTCGATTTTGTAGCTTTAAAGTTTATTTCGCCACCCACGTACAACATTACAACAATATTCGAAATTTGAACGTAACTGACAGTGAAACGAAAGGGTTAAATATCAATGCCGTAATTGATATTTAAGAAGAGTTTCACCTGTGTTGTTATTTTGATACATCATCGTCATTTGAAACGTTGCATACAATAAGATTTTATTTTAATTTATCACACGTACAACAAGTTTAACTAGAACAACACATGTTCCTCTTACCCATTATAAACTTTTGAGTTTGCATTGGTTTTACAACTGTGGTGGCAAACTTCCTTTTACTTTTTTAAAAATAATTTATAATTTGTCTACCAATTTCTTCTATATATCTAAAATTTTAAAAATGATTGTGAAAATAAAATTTCATTGATTTTATTTTACTTATGTTCTAATTATTAATGCGCTAGTACTGTGTTCCTGATGACCAATGGATCAATTAACATCTATACTTTACGATAAGAAACTAAATTTGTTTAATTGCTTTCTATTGAAATAAAGCTCCATAAAAATATCTGAATATGTTGTTTCGAGCCGTACTACAATGATTTTTAACCAGCAGTTAGCAATAGAACAACTTGCGTGTGGTTATTCCATGCAAATTCTCGTACAGAGCATCTTTCACCAAGAAAGTAACTATTGTGGAACCGCACATCCGTGCCATTTCTTTGAATGCTAAGTCAACGATTTGAAGACTAACTCTGCAATGACTATTGACAAGGTGCAACAATGTCTATTTAATATCTCTGGCTTATTTTCACATAGTTCACAATTCGGGTATTTTCAATAATAAAAGCTTCCATGTTCAAATTCTGGGATTTAGAACAGAGTAGATGAGCTGAGAAACGAGCTGTTATTTTTAATATTACATATATATGGTACCATAGTGTCTTATTATATTAAGCATCATGGGTCACGCTTTAATGTTCGACGACAAATGAGTCCTTTGTTATGGATTTAACCATTTTGTTAAACAACTAAGTAATGCTATAGGCCTAAAACGTTCAGGACAACCTGAATCTCCTTTATCATTTGTAGATGGGTTTAGTGATACCCTCAAGCCAAAATTGGTGTTTGACATCAGAGCTGAGTATAAATTAAATAAAAATAGATAAATCTGAAGAAAAATTGGTAGTGAGCACTGAAAGAAAGTTATTTATTATTATTATTATTATTATTATTATTATTATTATTATACTCATGTCGTAGGCCAAATTCTTATAATGTCGAAAACGTTTGTAGCATTTTCTGATTTCCTACTCAGTGATGGGTACATATAAAAATTTTGTCGTTATGAAAGTCCTCTAAATCTATCTGATCATAAGTTTTATTTCTTTTAATCGGAGTTTTGATTTTTTTTTTAAATAGGTATTCGGATTTATCAATGTTCTTTTTCTAGAGCATTTTTTATAAAATGTTTCCGAAAAGATTGCACTCAGATATCGATTTCCATTACTTTGCTGAAATTTTATGCTAATCTTCAAAACGAAGCGTCTCAAGTCAGTGGAAGTATGGAAAATTAAACAAAGTTCAGTATTGTAAACCAAAGAACATGTTTGTTTCTCTATAACGATATGATTTTTATTGCATTGATAATGATGATTCAACTGACATAAAATAGTATTCGACTATATAAAGTTCTGTTCTACGTTTCTGAAAGGATACTAGATTTATGAGTTTTACAACGGCTTTGGGAAAAGGAGTAATAATTAGTTTTAGTTCAGAGAGAGAGGTCGACCCCACCGATAGCATATTCGATCAAAGACGGAGATATGAATGTGTGCCATTCTGTGCAAATCACTGACTATATCAAGACAGCGAATCCGCTAGGACATTGAGGCTGCCTTAGCGAATTTGAAAGTGGATTTGTCGGTGAAGACATCAACTGAGACAAACCCATCGACAAAACAGGATGGAGGCACAGTTCAGGAAGCAAAAGAGGAAAGACTTCCTCTGTCAAGGCTCGAAATTCTGAGACTCTCTTGAAATAGCGTAATCTTTCACAGCAGGGCCTTAAGACTCTCTATGTTCAAGATCCGACGTTTCGCATTCTCGATGGTTTGGGATATTTTCTTCGCAGAAATAGTAGCCCATGTTTCCTCGGACCATAAAACAAAACTGTCACAGGTGGGAATCGAATGGCACCCCATTCATTATATATAGGTTCGGTGATTATCCTTGAAGATCTTAAATCTCTTACACGCACACATCCGGTTCTATATATTCTAAAGGTCTCCAGCGATCTGTATGTAGGCCTATGTTACCGCTCAATGCTTAACAGGTAAAACAGATGAGCTGTTATCTCGATTAAGGTTTTGTGTAGCCTATATAGTTTTGTAGAGGTGCATTGACCTTATTGAAAACGCCCTGAAGGACGATTTATATTAATTGGTGTTACATGAGCCACCCGCAATCACCTTTTACCGAGATTGGTCAGTCCAAAGCGTAAACATGTTTATAGGCACCTGCATAAATATCGTTGTAGGGAAATATAGTCTATTTAAGATATTAAGGCTAATGCGATAAGTGTCAAAAAGGGTATAGAATTATCCTCCTGGATGGTGAAGTTGAGCGCTCTCTACATGGTCGTTCATTACTGTCAGGTCATTTTGTCTCGTTCAAACATACTTCACCTATTCGTGAAATCTTCACCAAACGAGGGCGTGCTTAAAATAAACGACTGAGTTTTCCTTGTAATGCCAGAAAGAGACTTTCCCAAAATTTGGAAAAGATCTTTACTGGCTGATGAGATGGGGTGACGTAATACATTATTGTGGTGATGAGATTACTTTATTGTTTGCGAAACATGAACAGTGTCATTCGCTGATTGGGACACGTCTACTGCATCGGTATCTGTTAATAGTGTACACCAATGATAAACTTTCAAGCGTACAATAAAATGATATCACAAAGTATCAGTACATAAACTTTGAGATATCGAAAAATGTCTTTATAGTTTCACCTCTATAAATTCTGACCAAAGCGCCTTTTGTCGTAAGAGAGATGAACAAAGCATTGGACAAGACTCTTGCATGACTCAGATATGACGGAACCATGAAAGAGTCTCGTTGAACAAAATTACAAAAACAGAACATATTATTATTTTTAGCTTTCCACAAGCTTGAAGGTTCCACTATGTTTAATCGTTTGTTAATTGTGGAAAGAAAGAAATCTGAAAAACGTATTACGTGGCGGAGAGCAGGGTTGGTTAGTTAATCTATTAAAAGCAAGAATATTCTTGTAAATTGTTAAGCAGGTGTGGAATTTTCTACCGACATTTTTAACACATGACCAAACCGAGGTCAGTGGAGAGAGGTGCCTTACACTACGACACATCTCCGGGCTGACCTGGAAGAGATACTGAACCCGCGACCCTTTGATTGAGAATGTGACGCTCTACAAACCGAGCTCCCAAGTCTCCTGAGGATTGAGATAAACCTTACCAGTCTTATAAAATTTACCCGACTTACAAACTTTTCTCAGAGTTGACTACATGAATATAATCATACTAAGAATCTTGCGACATAAGACTTAGAAATTTTCAAACCGCAACGCAGATCAACATAATATGGGTAATTATATATGCTTATATGCCTTAACGTAGTGTAAGAAAGAAATATAACATGTAACAATTTAATTCTGCACCGCTCTGTGACTGGCCTGTCTTTAGCCAAATATATGATGAAAAAGTATCTCATAAAATCAAGTACCATCACATATAAACAGAACAGGGCCTAATCAGGTCAAGTGTTGGTGGTGGTGGTGGAGAGGGGTGGGGGTGGGGTGGGGAGTTCTCGAAAATTTCAAAAGGGCCCTGACTGTGTGACTATTTACTCAAAGTATGATAATACCCCCAAAAGTGTGCAAGAATAATATGATGGTCAAATTTCAAGTGACTGTACATTTATATGTGTATGTTTGTTGTCTTTTTAGTGGTGAAGGGAGCAGGAAACCCGACCCCCTCCCGCATCCAGCCCTGCAGAATAATAGCACACTTCATGAAAATACCACCACTTTTAAGACCCTCACCACCAAATATAACAAGTAAACAAATGATACTGTTATAGCGTCATTACAAGAGCCCATTTCCAAACATCAGTCATAAGTTTAATGATACGCACAACAATCAGTAAGCTGAAAGTGTTAGAAGCATTAACATGTAATTCATAATTATTTTAATATTTCCATTCAGTACCTCCACTCTGTGTTCCAGCAAACGGCACTAAGTCTTCAAAATTACCCATAATTCGTCTTTACAAGCGGCTATATGTTATGAAGCGATTATTCATCAATTCTGGCTATCTTGAGAACTCATCCAGTTTTAACTGTTCATTTTCAGCATAGCAGCTCTTTTTAGCCTACGATAAACAACTGAATTCATTGTCAAAATAAATTTAAAGCACAGTTCGAGTCATACCCAGACATATCAAATTAGGCTGCCGTGGTATTTTGACAAAACAACTTACATTCCCTACCTTTAAATAGTCTTCAATGTGCTGTATATATATATATATATATATATATATATATATATATATATATATATATATATATATATATATATATATATATATATATACGTTCTTGCGCCGCACCCGCATATGTTCTTGTCAGACAAGTACTGCGTAGTATGATAGTAGCCGTTTTGTTGATTACTGATCTTAGTAAAATTATTCTACCACTTCAGATTTTCTTCTCGCGGGGGGCCTCTGGGTAACTTTCAAACATAAGCATATGAAGACAAATTCATGGGGTGGGGTAGACCTCTTTAACCTCTATCAGTAAAATAAATACAAAAGTGCTATTGTTAAAATCAGATATCCGCTGTCCTACGTGAAGATATGACAGTGACCGCTTAGGGGTAATATGCTGTTGACCTATGTTATTACCATAATCGCTCATGTTTATTGGCCCATCAGATGAAGTCTTATATCTTCGTGTTGGGGAGACTGCGCAGTGTGACTGAAGAGCGTCAAACTGTGTTTAATAATTTGGTTCACCTCAAATATTTGAAAGCTGCAGTTCCGTTGGCTAATTCAATTTTCTCAGGAACATGACCCCGAACAATCTTAGAAAACAGTGCGAAAACATATTTACCGTTTACTTTGTCCACTGACGATAGTCATTATTACGCAAAGAACGTGAAAGGACGTTGTTGGGATGCACATCAGTCGCCCCCCCCCTCTCTCTCTCTCTCTCTCTCTCTCTCTCTCTCTCTCTCTCTCTCTCTCTCTCTCTCTCTACAAGGTTTGAGAAATTGTCACCGTAAAATATCTGAAACATCGGAAGGTTTGATAAGAGAATCCAAGCACCTTATGTTTTTGAACAGTCTGTTTTGAAAGTTCTATTCTCCTCGTCCTCCAAGCAATTTAATAATTTGCGTGGACATGGAATCAAATACATGCACGTACACACACAGGCACACACGTGTTTGTGTGTGTCCAAAATGCTTAAAATATTGGTCCCTTTCAGATGTCTAGAGTTACGAAACTGGAACAATTGCATTTATCAATTGCATCCCTTTCATATTGTTTGTCTGTGAAAGTTAAGTTGTATGAAGTTAGCAAATATTTTAATCTGAGCCGATGTTATTTCTCTCATTTATAAAAGTTGCGGGGGAATGGTAATATGATGTAGCTGCACGTTTTTCCTTATCAGCTAACAGTTTCTTTCACAGAATTGTGGTCTTTATCCTGTGACCAATGCAAATTTTGAAGCTTGTCTCAAAGTAAAATGTTAAATGCCAGCTTTAAGAACTTGTTATCAGAGACAGACAGACAAAGACAGAGACAAATATTGACGTGGGGTATTGACAGTCCTTGTAGTTCTGAACTGGAATAGAAAATACGGTCCTTTTAGCTTATTAGTCAAAGTCAAACAGGATCATTGTTAATCAAAATAAGGATGAACAAAGTCCACAGACCGAGCTCAGTCAACGTATTCCTGAAAGCAAGCAGTATTTCGATACGATTTTTATCTATTGATCTTAAATGAACGGACAAAACATTGAAATTAATTCCCTGGATGAAAGAATGCAATTCCTACCAGCTACTACAAATAAATTTTAATTTCAGTTTTTTCCAATCTACCGAACCTGATAAGCAAGTTAAAAATATCATTAAACTGACTCGTGTACAAACAGAGGTACTGACGAACAGACCGTGATAAATTAGTAGTAATAACAAATGAGGTTTCTGTCTCAGAGACACCCTTCCCCTCCAAAACGCTTCTATGTTGACATTTTATCAGCTCAAAATAATGACTTTCACCTGATAAGGCTTTCTAGCATATTTCTGACAAAATATATTGTAAAGGTGCAAATTTCTGTCGATCTATGATGAGCACATTAATTTGGGCAGGTGATTGATTAATTAGATTTATGGGGACCTGTGCGTGTTAAATCACCATAATGCACGATTGTTAATGGTTGTATCGCGGAAGTAAACGATTCTTAATTAAGCATTCGCTTATTTAACAGTCAGACAGACTGGAAGGTAAAGGTTAACTTCGATCTTGTATCGGAAAATGTCAGATTTTGAAATTGTCCAGGATCAGTTATTTGGGAATCTCGAGGTCACGCAGACTACAATCTTGGTGCCTAGTTATAAAAGGCGGGAGATATATTTAATCCGGATTGGTTACGCTAAATAAGGGGCATGATTCCCAAACGAAGATTCTTGGGTTTAATATGTCCCATCGCAACGTTTTAGTCAGTCTACGTTTTTCTGCAAGAGAAAACAAATGTAGGAGACTCCGAATTTGAATTTAGAAGAAATTCACTTGTAAAATAATTATCCAAGGGATCGGATGTCTGGAAAGTCGACGGACACAATTCTGGCAGTAGAAGCGAGCAAAGCTTGGAAGCACAAGGTATCTGCACCAATCTCATGTAATTCGTTGATATCAATATAGCGATATATTTGATTTATTTGCTTATATTTGCATGAATTTATTTGTTTAAATTCATAGATCAATTATCTTGATATGAATACAGCTGTGTGAGTTCATCTATCTGAATCAATACAATGATCTTCTTTATATAAGTTTGACGAATTGTTTGAATGTATCGTCTTGCTTGTTATCTGAAAAAACCATGAAGTGAGATTTCATATATGCCAGAGACTTGAATGTGTGTATTCGCTAGAAATAACGTAGTCAAGTCATGTAATGAATTTCATTCATTCATTTGTGTAATTGAGACGAGAACGGAACTGATGTCTCGTGTGATTGTAATGTGACTCAGGCTGAAATATCCGTTAGGAAGTAATTAATCTTATGAAACCAGGTTTGTTTAAGGTCTGCCATGTTTAGCTTGACCAGATAGTCTTTGGTATCTGTTTGAATTCCGATAGAACGATATCTGACATAACGGGGGGGGGGGGGGGGAATGATCTATTCCCAGTAGGATATCTGACAGAAGATTTAGGTTGCTTCTCTCTTTTTTTCGAAGGTGAAATAGCTCCACGGGACGTATCCACGTACCTACCTATCCAAGTATCTACGTATCACGTACTTACTTATCCACCTACCCACGCAAAGTTCGAGGGCTGAAAGAGGCGAGACAAGAGAGAGTTTGAAAAGGGAAAAGTGGAAAGGACCCAGAAGAACAGCCACAGTGAAGTTGGAATGAACTATTAACATTATTTTTTCGTATGGTTTTGTACATAATTTATCAACTTCCGTGTAATAATTTCGCATTGATAATTGTCTAGAGCGTTGGAGTGAAGGAAGTGGAACATTATATTCATCACTGGTTTCAAAGTAGAAATCAGATATTTCTACAAACTGTATTAGTTGGACTTGTTAAAAAAAAAACTTTTCTTGCTCAACATCATCGAGATTATCGATTTCCTCGTTAAGATTATTTTATTATCTCTAGAGATTTATTAACAACAATCGGATCGAATTCGGGTTTTTTACGTATCATTGGTAAAATTTTATTCGAGTACACTCTAATTATTAACATTATATCTACTGATATACTAGCGATTCTAACTAGTGTTTCCTTGTCGTGGTAGTACATACCGAAATACTTAAAAATTTCTCGTTTTGAAAAACTATCGTATAACTCTTTGTTTCTTTTTAATTTTATTATTTAGATATCTCTAGTTTGTCGAGAAGATCATGATTATCATTTATTTGTTTTTCTTCTTGCTCTCTTCCACGAAATCGTGCTCTCATTACGTCTATTAATGTTATCAAATCGGTATTTTCCTTGTCAAGCTCGAGTATTTTTTTTTTTTAAATAGTTTCAACTTGTTTTAGCTCTTCTAAACAATCATCAGGATGACAGTATCTGCTTATTGTATCAAAGTTTGCTATTGCTTCTACTAGTTGTGGTCCTCGCATATACATAACACGAACAATTTTTTTTTTTTTTCAACTTTTGATAATGTTGGATGATTCATCGAATTAATGCTAAGATATTTCATAATTCGTACTTTATCTATTTTTTGTAATTTATTGATATCGTGTTCATTAATATCGTCTGTAAATGAGATGGGTTTTAAAATTACCCTGGGATTAAAAATAATTTTGTAAAATTCTCTTGCAACGGTTATAACTGATGATCCTGAAATTATTTTATAATGTTAGATTAAATCTGATCATAGAGTGTGTATATTTAAAATGCTTTCAGTACTGGAAATTGATTTTCAGCCGTGACAACATAAATTTGAAAATACAAGTACTTGTTAACGGTATTTGCTGTCGGAATCGTAAAATACTGTGTTGATAAGCTATACGTGTTCTCTGTGCTATACAATGTTGCCCAGTTGATATCATCATTTGATCCTTCCAATCGCCAATTATAAATTCGACCAACACTAGAGTTTAATCGACCGCGCAGATGAAATGGCCAAATAGCAACTCCAATAGCACATTTAATTTTAATCCAAAAGTTTTCAACTTCTCCGTTAGTTGACCATTCTTGTGTAACAGAGAAAGCGTAATAAGGATAATTTTCAGGATAATGTGTCAAACCCAACTCGGTTATCAGTTGCCTTAAAGAGTGTTGGAATATATCCAACATTATTTTTGGTTCGTTTTGTACCACCACTAGATATAATATCAACGTACGCTTTATTTGTTAGATCATTAGGGTTAACTGGAACATATGTCGTTGTTATTTTGTTGTTTCTCATATTTATGTTACCTGATATTGGTCCACCGGATAGTTTTAAATACTGGGTGAGTTCTTCTTTTAACTGAGCGTAACTAATAACATCGGTCTCATTAGCTGCTGGTGAGGTTGTCGGTATTCCAGTCATTCTTGAGCTATTGTTCATTACAAGGTGACCTGTGATTATGTCGCCGGTCTTATTAATCTTGTTGTCGTCAACGGATTTTAGTTGCGCATAACTTACAGCGTGTGTAGTATCAACATTTGCTGGTTGATGCACAATTTCCAGCCCAATAAATCTTTACTCGACATATTAATATTGCCTGTAACCGTTCCACCGGTCTTATCAAGCTTGTTATTATCCACATACTTTAACTGTAAATAACTTACCGCTTGGGTTTGATTTAAGTTTGCTGGTGGATACGCGGTTTCCAAATTTTTTATTTTTTTTCCTGACGTGTCCAAGTTAATGCTTAAAATTCCTCCTGTCAGTGATAGTTTGCTATTATCGATCGTTTTTAATTGTGAGTAACTTACCGCTTGAGTAAGATCGACCTTAGGTTGTGGATAATTTACGTCTAAATCAAGTACTCGCTGATTTGACATCATCAAAATTACTGTCATTATTTCGCCAGAATTTTTGACTAATGATGACGTATCCATTATTATTGGTTCGTCTCCAGTAAGTGCTGTTCCAAACTTTTTGTAATAGGTCATATGTAAATTATATAACATAAAATTGTATAACAATAATGGCGAAGTCAACAAAATTAAATTTTGATACCGAACGAGTAATCAAACATAAACATAATAACGAACTACTAGACTGACATTATCTTATTGTTGGTCGTACAGGCTCTGGTAAAACAAATTTATTATTAAATCTTTTGCTCAACGATAACTTTAACTACGATAATGTATATATTTACACAATTAACACACAACAGGATAAATACGAATTATTGAGAGAGTACAACGATAAACTTTGTCATGAGCTTGACGCTGGCGATGATATATTTGTAATAAAACAATCAGAAGAATTAATTCCAGTTGACGAACTTAATTCGTCTGAGCGTAAAATAATTGTATTTGACGATATTCCGCTAAACAACGAGGAGATGAATAAAATTAAATCTTATTTTTCATTATCGGGTAACAAAAAATGTATTTCGATTTATCTAGCGCAAGGATTTTATAACATTGACAGATTTATTAGGCGAAATACGGGATGTTTTATATTATTTCCTGGACTCGATAATGTTGTTGTTAGAACTATTGCAAACGAGCAATGCGGTGATGTAACAAAAGATACATTTATTGAATAATCTTATCGAGCAACAAAAGACAAATACAATTTCTTTTTATTTGATAAACTAGCGCGTGATCCAGCTAAGATGTTTCGTTGTTGTATTGACATATTTCTATAGACGAATAATTTCAATAGAGGGTATAAAAAATAAACAATGGACAAGCATCAACAAAAAAATGAATTACTAAAAAAATTATTACAACTCGAGCTGCTTTTAAGAAAAAAGTGGAAGAAGCTCGTCGAGGACAAGTTCAAGCAGAAGAAGAAACTGCTTAACTTTTTAAGCCGGTTACCGAGGCAGTACTTAGCAAACAACCAGAAATATCAGCATTATCTCCAGAAGAACTAAAAAAATTACAAGATAAAGGTTTGTTAGGTTTACTTGAAAAAAGATCAAAAGAAGAAACTAAAAGAATTGCAGAGGAACTTGTGAATACCATTGCTGATCCTGCTATACGACAGGCTGAGTTTGACAAATTAATTAATAACCCTCTTGCCCTTCAACATGCGATAGTAAAAATGGCGGTTAATCCAGCTGGGTTGAAGAAGTTAATACAAAATTTATCAGAACAAACTAAAGAATTATCCGAGCAACAAAGAAGAATTGCTGAAACTATAATAGAAGAAATACCTACTGAAAAACATGTACAATTTTACAGAAAAAGTGTTAGGAATAAAATAGAAGATTCCGAATTTATCGAATTTATTAAAAAATATCTGACACAAGACAAACTTACTGATCTTAATAACATTCGAAAATGGAGTGATGATGATTACCATAAACTTCAAAGAATTTTAAGAATAATATATAATAATTTTTTGGAAGCTGAAGAAACGCTTAAAGGAGTTAAAACAGAGGAAGAAATACTGCCTAAGTTAGACATAATGAGAGACGGAATTATTGCTGAGGTTTTATACACGACAGCAGATAAGTATAAAACCAGAGAAAAAATTATGATAAATCATGGAATGTCAAAAGATTATTTGACAAGTACGAAAACGACCGAGATAAAAGATTACCAGAGGAAAGAACATGATCTTGTGTCCGAATTTTTACATCAAACGCTGTACTAGTTGACAGACTATTGTTATTAATATCATCTAAAGAAGCAGGTAATAAAAGCACTGAAATCGACAATAAAATTGTAGATATATTAGATAATCTTAAATCGAACGGATTAATAACATCATCCAAATACGAAATGTTACTCAGCGATCTTATCTAACAACTTTAATATAAATGTCAACAACATTATTACTCTACTCGTCACAAACAACGAGTGACTGCGCAAACCTTTCTGTCCATTATAATCCGCCAATAATACTATATCCGAATAAACAGTACGAAATCGGATTAATTTCTGCTACAGTATGGCATTCTATGGCAAATGTAAAATTAAACGTCAACGACGACTTCACATTTACTTCTTGTGCTTGAGTGTCAGCTAGAATACCACAGGGAGCGTATAACGTGACTGATCTCAACAAAACGATAAGAGAACTGATAACAAAATACACCGCCGCAGACAATTTGATCTAACTCCAAACTATAATACGCTACGAGCCAGAATAACATAAAAAAATTTGATAATCGATTTTTCACCAGCGACTAGTATCGCATAATTATTAGGTTGTAAAAACCAACGATATGGCAGTGTTGCAGAAGAAAGTGAATCATATGACGCAGATCTACCAGTTAACGTAACACAAGTGAACACAATATTAATCAATTGCGCTATTGCAGTAGGGTCTTATTCAGCTTTAGGATGTCAAGGTCAAACAATCTGTAGTTTTTCACCAGATGTCCCGCCTGGGCCCCTGATGCAAATTACTTCTCGACAAATAATAAACTATCCGATTACTCCTGAAAATCAAGTAACCAGCATAACAATGCAACTAACAGATCAATCAGGACGACAAATAGATCTTAACAATGAAATTGTCACGTATTACTTACACCTGCGCGCAATCACTTCGTAGTTCTCGGTGTAAATTTTGTAAACCTAATTTAATAACAAAGATGAGACGAAATAGTTTATAGAAGAAACATTGTAGGTGAATTTTTTTTAAAAAAATGTATATTTACACGAATAGCTGAAAACATCCCAGGAATTGCACGTAAAGTAGCACCAATTGCACTTGACAAAGATCGCTGATAATATTAAAGGCGTCCCGCCTTAAAAAAAGGCGGAAATAAAACGAGCAATATCAGATATTGCACCAACAGCGGAAACAGAACGAGCTATTATATCTACAACAAAGAAATTATTGTTACCACGTCACCACGTGGCGAAGAAGTAATACGCAAACTTGTAAAGAAAACAAGACAAATAATAACGCCTGTTGCTTTTTAGTTGCTATAATTTTGTGTGCCACACAATTTTGTGTGGATTATAGAATAAATACTGTCAGTTAAAAATTATCTCGATCTTGCAGAAGAACATGATACCGACGACACAGTGACAGAAGTTGAGTATGTAGAGTATCTCGACGAAAACTCAAACGAACCAAATAAAGCTGGCATCAGAACTTTTAACACAAGAGATGAGGAAGTTTTTCTATTGCCGCACAAGGCGGTGTTAGAAGTGCATGGTCAATTACTAACTGCGATAGGCGGTGATATTGCAGCTGGTGCAGAAATTTCACTTGTCAATAACAGTTGGAGTTTATTTAAAAGTGCACGGTACCAACTGGCCATTCAAACTGTGGAAGATATTTTGATGCACTTGCCTATAGCAAGTACAATACTAAATATCGTCTCGTTCAGCGATGATTATTCGAGATCAGTGGCCACGAATATCATGTGGTTTAAAGATACCGTATTTTAGACAGCTGTTTCAAGCGAGTTTCGTACTAGTGCTGGTGTTCCTGGCCCACATAATAATAATCTAATCGCTAATCCCACTGTTACTGCAGCTGGCGATATTGGAGACGCAATAAGATTCGCCGTTGCAAGATTACGACGACAGCAATACAATGAGGGTTATGCCAAAAGAAAAACATTTGCCGCAGAATCTCGCCAAATAACAATGATGCTTCCGTTAAGTACAACCTTTGGATTTTGCCGCGAATATAACAAAGTTTTTCGCGGAGTAAAACATACACTTATTTTAGATCGAGCTGATCAAAACGATTGTACAATGGACGCCGCTGCAGTAGCTCTAGGACAGTTTGCTATTACAAGACTAGCGCTGTGGATGCCACGAGTTGTTCCTTCTGTAGCTAAAACGATGGAACTCGAATCATGATTGACCGTGTACACGATAAAGATATATTTTCAGCAAAACAGAATTTACCAAACAGCAATTCCTAACGGAACCGATTATACCTGGCGTCAAGCGAACAATAACCTCGACATTTGTTCGTTGTATTTCAACGAGAGGCATGTCGTAATGATCAAGAAAGGAACAACTCCGTATTTGATAACCCTGATGTCAGACGAATCTTTGTTAGAGTAAATTCTAGACAATATCCCGAACGTGCAATTGAATGCAATTTTGCCGTGGACGCCACCAGAAACATATCTCTGCCGTACATGTACCTTATGGAGGCTGTACAAAAACACCAGGACACGGACAGTGGATCTCAGATATCAGTAGAAGAATTTCGATTACTGTTAACCTATCTTTTATTTTGACATATCAAAACATTCCGAACGAGTTATTGGATCTACTGTTGATATTGAGGTCCCTTGTACGCTTGGCGCACTGCCAGTCGAACAGTATAACGTATCTGAGCTAACTGTCAATGATAGATTCTTGACAATTGATGCAACCAAGAGAAGGATGACTGTCCAAGTGTGATTTGTGTGACAGACAAGTACAAAAAGAAAATGGAATAGACAACCAGAGAAGTATACCTAACGCCCGGCCAATTTAAAGAATTATCAGCAGCAGTTGCTAAACGTAATTCTGTGTCTCTAATGTTATCTCCAACGACTGACAAAATCGCCGCAGTGAAAGTAATGTTGACGCAACAGCAAATCAATAAACTTAATCGGGGGAAACCGTTTGTTCTCAAACTGTATGTTGCACAAATAACAGCGATGACAAAATATAGCGGAGGTTATGGACCAGCATTTTCTGTAATAGCTAGCGCAGTACCAAAAACTGTACCTGTCCTAGGAACACTTGGACTAGCGGCAGCGTCAGGGGCAGTATCTGGAGCAACTAAAAAAGCGGTACCCTGAGATATCGTTAGTTTTATATAACAATAAATAATAAAATTCCAGCCAAAGCAACAAAATCTATAAAAAAAAGGAAAACAAAACGATAGCGAGCGCCAAGAAACACAAAACGAGGAGGAATTATTCCTTTCGCTCCACTTTTAGCGGGGTTAGCATTCAGTCTAATTCCAAATCTGCTAGGGATAGGACGTAGAATGACTTTGCCAGGCACCAGACGCCGCTGAGTAATTTTGATATAATTAAAAAATTGAATGACATTGTCGGATTTCGAGGAGTATATTCTAAGGACGAATTAGATAATGTACCAGCAGGCGGTTTGTGCATTGTAAATATACAAAACTTCAATGATGGATCTGGCACTCACTGGGTTGCTGTCTACGATAATAATTATTTTGATTCGTTCGGACTTCCTCTGAGTGATCTTATAAAAAAATATATTTTTAAAATATTTAAAAAAAATAAATTACTCGTCTATTCAAGTACAGCCGGTTGGAACATCCGCCTGTGGTTATTATTGCATTATGTTTATCCGACAGATGTCCCGGAGTGAAAACTCCGGAGATCCTGATTTTTTAAAGTTTATTTTACAATTTGACAAGCAATCTTCTCACGCAAATGATGAGATTGCAGTTAGTTTTATCTAAACTTACAAGTATAAAAATGGTAACATACTGTCTCAAATGTAAAACTAAAACAGAGAATAAGGATGAAACAACGGAAAAACAAAAAAATAATAGAACGATGTTAAAAAGCATTTGCGCTGTTTTGTGGTAGAACAAAAAGTATGTTTCTGAAATCGACAACTGGAGCTGCAGTTATTTTAGTAGATGATCAGTTGACAAAGGTAAATAGTTTTTGGACCGATTTCTTATTTTTTAAGGGTGAAACCTCGAGGGATTATATATTTGATTTTTTAGATTTTCTGATAAAAATGAAAAACTTTAGTCACAATTTCTTATTTTTAGCTGATTTTTTGTCTGTTAGTGTTTTCGATTTTGATGATTTTTTAAGCAAGAGATTGCGAAATTTATCAAAAAAATCTTAAAAATCAAGTATAAAATCCCTCGAGGTTTGACCCTCAAAAATAAGAAATCGGACTGATTTTCTTTGAATTTTTTAATCATTTTCACTTTAAAAAAACAGGATTTTTAACCAAGAATTAGTAAGAAAAACCCCCAACAAGTTTGTTAAAATTTATAAATTAGTTTCAGATTTATAATAATATTTTTAGCGGACAAATATTTTTGTCGACGATTAAAAAATAAAATAAAATAAAATAAAATGTAATTGAGATTGTGATAAAGATTTTTGTATCGAACAAGATAAAATTGTTACATAATGTCAATCATGCAATCGCTGTGAGGTAATTGGCAGCGGCATTGACATCCACAAATTTATTGGAAAATTACCGAAACCCAAAGGAGGTTGGACATTACCAGGCCATAAATACACTGGACCATATAATCCGTTAGATAAGCAACTAGATGAAAATGATAATCCATTACCAGGACAAGAGCATTACAATCAAGTTGATGCAATAGCAATGCGTCACGATATCTGCTACAGTGATAACAAACAAGATAAGCACGGCTGTGATAAGGTAGTGCTAGATGAACTTAAAGATATGAAACCTGTAAATATGAGAGAACGATTTGATAGAAGGTTAGTTCAAGGAATGATAGGAACAAAATATAAGTTAGGTCTTGGAGAAAAAAAATGTATGATGATCTTGCAGCTGAATTACACAAACCTAAAAAAAAGGTTTCCGCGACGTATAGTTGTCGCAAATGCCGTTGACGATATCTGGCCGATAGATATAGTTGATGTGTCAAATCTTGCTCAGTTTAACGATAAAAAATATCTTTTTAACGTTATTGACGTTTTTAGAAAATACTCGTTTAATGTAACCGTTTCGGATAAAACTGGAATATCGATGATTGATGCGTTAATACAAATAATAGCAAGTACAGAAAGAAAACCAAACAGAATCTGGACCGATCACGGAGCGGAGTTTTTTAATAAAATGTTTGAGCAGTTTTTGGAGCAAAATAACATCACAAAATATGTTACTGGGAAATGAAGGAAAGAGCGTTATCGTCGAGCGATTTAATCATACACTAAACGAGCTGATACATAAACATATGACAGCTAAAAATACAAATTGATATATTGACGATATACAAAAGATTGTTGATAAATATAATAACACGAGGCACAGATCAATAAAAATGTCACCAAATGATGCAATTAAAAATCCGATTCTTTCAAACGAAAACATGTACCGCAGACATAAATTTAATGTTGGCAATAAAGTTAGGATTTCTCTGACAAAAAATAAAAAACATCTGAAAAAGGATTTACTCCAAACTGTAGCGAAGAAGTGTTTGTCGTTGATAAAGTTTTAATGACAATACCTGTAACATACGCGCTGAATGATTTATTGGGTGAGCCTGTAACTGGTAGTTTTTACGAGCAGGAACTGCAGAACACTGAGCAAGATAAATTTGTTATTGAAAAAGTTATCAGGAAAAAAGGCAACAAAAGTTTAGTTAAATGGAGAGGATACAGCGATAAATTTAACAGCTGGGTTCCAACCAAACAAATTATGAAATAATGTTTTTGTAGATTTCCTCGTACTTACGTTTGACAGATTTATAATTTATTGGCTCACATATCGATATCAGATATCGTCTGCGATCGTCAGAAATCGTCATTAGGTTAAATATTTTGACAAATATAAAATCGATTTTTATATTGTTCTGTCGGTCTTGAATTCTAATGTTTAAAAACTGTTTTATCAAAACGACTGAATTTCATCTGCTGAAAAATTAAATTTCAAAATTTTCTGTGTGATATGATATTTTACATTATATCTGCCAGTCGTCGGTCTGCTGTAATTTTTTTTATCAACTACACCTACAATCTCGTTTTGTTCGTCGTCGTTGTTAAATAGAATGTCATCCTGTGTGTAATCAACCAAGTTGTGTATATCTGGGACTGTAGCATCTCCTGCTGTAAAATTATCGTCCGCGATTATATCAGCAAGCCGTTTCATCAAGTCCATATACTATTATGAGGAAATATTAATTACTCTGACATCATTGTAAATTTAATATATACACACAGACCATTTGGGTGAGGATTTAATGTTCTTCAAACCAGTTGCCACACTTGACTCTACATCGACACAATTCTGCTGGCTGGACATGGATTGAACCAGATTTAGTTAACTAGATATGAATTTGACAAAATAAAGTTGACTCAATAAGGATATTACTAGATTTAGTTTTTCTAAATATGGATTGAACCAGATCTAGTTGACTAGATATGAATTTGACAAAATTAAGTTGACTTAATAAGGATTTTACTAGATTTAGTTGGGTAGATATGGATTTATCTAGATTTTGTTGGCTACATAAGGATGTGGCAAGATTTTTTTGGCTAGATATGTATTGACAAGATTTCACCTTGCCTCCCCTTCCCTCCCCTTGCCTCACCTCACCTCACCCCACCTCACCTGGATGGACTTGAGCTTCAACAACATGATCAGACTGAGTGACTCACATTTTATAGGCGTGGTAATGGAAATTGGTGGCTTAATTGGTGTTCTTGGTGGCACAGCCATATTATTATTCAGGGCCAACAATGAATTGACAAATAGTGGCCGTTCTACCCTAACGGCCTTATTCCATGTCAAAAATTCTTTCATCTATTAGCAAGTAAAAGTCAACATCATCAGATGGTTTCTCATTTGTTTTAAATAAATACCAACGGTTGTGTCAAAAGATTTTATCCATTTTGGGTATGGATGGTGTAAGAATGTGGACTATCCTGCTGTTATACATCTGCTAGTTTACAATGCCTATGACTGTATATAACGCATATGGCCTCTCCCATTTGGAGGGGTTTGAACCATTTTGAGGAGGTATCATAGTGCCTCTTTTGATGCATGTGGCTGTTAAGAAGAGATTTACAAGTTTTGAAGCAAGATTTAATACTTGAGTTTTGAGTTGCTGGTTGGTAGATATTATAACTCTTAGGTGCCTTCCCATGAGTAAATTTGAAGGTGCTGCATTGCATTCAAAGTGAGTTGCAGTGTGCAAAAATGGCAAGGTAAGGGTCATTGTGGCTTGCCTTTGCCTTGATAAATATGTTTTTAATAGTCTTTTTTATATGCCCGGATAAGAAATGAATCACTATGATTAACATTCTTAAGAGTCTCAGTTCTAAAGTATTAGTTATAAAAATCTTTTGCAACCACAAACTTTTTATTTTCCCAGATGAACAGCTTTGTTCCAGTGACTTGATACCGACAGTGTGGAATTATACGTGAGATAATAAGTGGTTCTTTTTGACATTTAACAGTCACTGTTCCATGAAGACTGGGCATTTCAAAGTTTCTGCTGTGACATGTTTGGCTAGAATATTACTGCTCTGACTTATGCTGACATTTTGGGCGTATTATCTCTAGCAAGTTAAACGGTTTTGTCAGCAGCCAAGTGACCTACATAAAGTTTGTCAGCAGCCAAGTGGCCTACATAAAGTTTGTCAGCAGCCAAGTGACCTACATAAAGTTTGTCAGCAGCCAAGTGGCCTACATAAAGTTTGTCAGCATAGTTCTTTAGTTCTTTCATGAATGGACTTGTAGCTATTTTTTCCCCAGAAAAACAATTTGTCATGGTGATTCCAAACCTTGCTTATCAAAGGAGGGCATTCCTTTCTGATTTGAGGACATCCATAGCAAATTAAAAATTTCAAAGTCATGAATTGTGTACTAGCAGCTGTAACTTTATGCATTTTTCGCATTCTGTTTTTACTACTAGGTATTCGTTAAAATGATGTTATTTCTTTTCCACAGTTGACCTAATCTGCTTATAATCCAACTCAGAGTTTACCTCTCTCAGGATGGAGAGTAAATTTTCCTATGAAAAGACTTATACCTTTAATACATTGGAAAAATTCTGATAAGATGGTCTCTGAATTAAGTCCTGAGGTTGTGTTGGCTATGACCTGCCCCACATTCCTTTTATATGCTGCGAAAATAAGCTTTATTAGCTCCAAAGCAAGTTTTAAGACTGAGAATGAGTTATGTCTTTGCATCTGTGACAGAAATGATTTGGCAGTGTCATTGTTTGCAACAGCCTAAAACACTGAGCGAGTTAAAACTATAAGCAGACGAGTGTCAGTCAGCTTAGCACAATCGCATATCCCTACAACCTGTGTTAAAAGAATCATTTGATAAAATAGTTGCATGTGAGTCAGTGTGAAGCTTAAATTTGATGATTATTTGGGACCGATTTCAATATAAATAAAGGCTTGATCATATTCTTTTTGACATTTAATAGTCACTGTTCCATGAAGATTGGGCATTATATATATATATATATATATATATATATATATATATATATATATATATATATATATATATATATATATTGTCATTACATTCAAAAACAGGTCTTCAGACACATGAAGAGTGGTTTATCTTGTTGCATTCATTGCATTGCTTTACTTTGGCAGGACAAGATTCTGTCATTTATAATACAAGCCAAAGTGTCTACCCTGCTTTCCTCCCTTTTTGAAGCTAGAGTTATGTACCTTAACTGCTTTACTATTATGGCAGCAGGAGTTGTTTCCTATTGACTATTGCTTGCTGCTTGACTGTGGGTCCTGTCGGGGGGTGGGGTGGGGTTTCAGTTTATAACCTTCATTTGATTTCTTGGTGGCATGAACTTTAGAGATTGATATAGCTTTTAGCTGTTCCTGGGCATATTCATTGTGATGAGCAATTTGAATTGTCAAGGGTAAATTTTTCTCCTTCGTTACTGAGATTTTCTTTCACCATTGATGAGGTCCTGAACATAATTCAGTTGCAAATCATTTCATCTTAATTTGAAAACAAGCATTCTTTAGCTAATAATTTCATTTCAGTGCACGTCATTAATTTATAACTGAATTCTGTTTGTGCTCAAAGTATGCATTGAATCATTCTTCAGTTCAGATATTTCTGAAGATTTTCATTGTCTTTCCATCTTAGTGTTACAGTCTTGATGCTGGACCAAGAGTTATAAACAACTGTTTCTTTTTCTCCCACCCATTGTAAGAGATTTGGGCATTTGACTTCAGTTTTCTCCTTGAGCAGGATCACTGAATATCAGTTCCACATATTGGCATCATTTTTTTCCATGCCTCAGGAAGGTTACTTGCCTTATGGTTCATCTATGAGGGGTGGGGTGGGGGAAGAATACCTAGAATCTTATCACAATTAATATATCTGGTTCAGTGTCTCAAATGTAGTCCCAGTCTATTTTTAGAGCATTTTTTCCTGTCTCCTCTTGGTGGTGATACTAGAGTTAGGTTTAGGTATTCTTGGTATGAATTTAAAGGTACTTGTTTATTCTTTAGAATATGAGCTTATGGTGTGGTTGTCTGTGTGTTTCGGTGACAGTGTACAGTGAGAAATAAGGTCTCGGTGATGATCCGAAGTGAAATCTGCGTTCCATTGCACGTCGGTTTGTTCCCAGTCTAGCCTCTCAAAGAAATGCCGGTGAACCTATGAGAAGAACTTCACTGTGAAGTCATCTTTGAAGGTAGTTTAGATTAACATATGATTTGTATTGATTGTCACATAGTGGAAAGTTCAGTACTGAGAAACAAATGTAGAGAATATATAGTAAAATTAATTGTGTTCTGGGTCCACCTGTAAGGTCTGTGATACTAAAAATCAGCAATCACTTCTGATGCCATGTAATATGTCATTGAGCACCTAATCTGTGCAAGGATCAGAGAATACTGTGACTTTCCTATACAGTTTATAGTGGCTTAGAGTTTAGATATGTACATTGGGTGCCAATAATAGTACATTTTCAACCATTTTTTGTTTTTAATTTACTAAACATGTAACATAAACCAAGCGTCTTTTATTTCCTGTACTCTGCCAAACAGCTAGTATGGTAACCACATTTGATTGAAGGAAGTTATGCATAAACTGCAGGTTCCAAAGTTTTACTGCTTGCATTCTGTGAAGACAATTGGTATATTTCTTACATGTCCAGCTGAGATTAGTACAAATTTTCAGTACACAAATGTGCTGAAATCTCAGTTTTGTTTAGTATTATTTGTATTCATCCTTGGAGAGTACTGATTTCTTGGGGTTGTATACTAAGTTGTGATATTACACATAAAAAATATATTTGGGATAAAGCTATGAATCAAAAGTCCTTGATTTACTTTTTTTTTTTAACCATCTACCAGTTTTCAGGACCACTTGTGTAATGTTTTAACTACATCATCTTAATGTCTATGATTGATATGACCTTTCATTGTCAAAATTCAGCAGTTACTTGCAGCTTACATGTTCATGCTCTTCCTGTACACACTATTCTTCCAGATTTGTTCTTTTACAACCCTGTTATTGAAAAATGAATTAGTACAAAACTTGCTTTATTGCAGAACAGATCCACTTACAAAATGAAGAATTATGATTTAATCATCATCAAGCTGCTGTCATAATCCTTGATAACTCAAGTCTACTGGCATTTATTGTTGTGCTATATCTTTAACCAGTTATGATTTGAATATTTACGTTGAATTTGTTGAATTAAGACGCTGATGCATTAGTTTCTTGTTGAATCAACACAAAAAAGGAAGGTGTAAAACGGAACACCATCCATTATCTCAGATATTTACTACTTTAAACATCGACTGCTCCCATGGCCTAAGTGGTTAGAGCATCCGCTTTGGATGCAGGAGGTCACGGGTTTGAACCCTGGCCAATTTTGTCTCTTCATTTATCCATTCAAACTTACATCTCATGAGCAGAACTCTAAAATTGTTCAATATATCTCTGAAATCTTCTACACAATTAGACTTGAGGTCCAGGATTTTGCAGTTAGGAATTCATTTGTCAAGTATTATTTGTTTGTATAAGTCTTTGTTTATTTGCATATCTATCCGTTATTCACAGTTTCTGGAGCAAAATTTCAAAACATTTCAATAGGCCCAAATTTGCCTTTTGTTGTCTGGAATTCAGTTTTAAATATTTCTCTTGTCCCATCCATCCAATTATCATTCACACTTTGTTTCCAGAGGAAAACTGTTCAATATATCCCTGATATTTAGAGTCAGTATCTGTGTGTGTGTGTGTATGAGAGAGAGAGAGAGAGAGAGAGAGAGAGAGAGATATCCCAGTTTCATTATCTTTAAAAGTTTTCTTTTGCTTTTCATTTCTGGAGTAAAATTCCAAAACTGTTTAAGATATCTCTTTAACACTTTACTTACTTATTCATGATACTTTTTGGAATTCATGAGTGAAAATGACATGCAGAAAGCCCATCCATATCATACCAGATGTGAAAGTGTTATGTATATCTATATTGTGTGTTTACCTTTTGTTCATGATTATTGATTGTAACATTTGTAAACAACATGTTACATAAGTAACTTTTGTCCATGATTGTAGATTATACTCTTAAGAAAATGATCATTTCTAAACAACATGATTACTTGGATTTGAGTTCATGACCTTTGTTTTCCCATGGAAATTCTAAGATTTACCTGATTTTTGTCAAGTTCTTAGCTAAAATTTCAATAAACAGACCTATTCTTGTTTACGAATTTGTTGGAACATTTCCTTTGGAAATGACCTGTGTCCAAAAAGTATTGTTGTGTAATAAGTCAAATTACAGTCTATATATAAAGAAGACAAAGTGAAAAATTAATTATTGATTCCTATTTGAATGTCAATCTTTGTGGAATCACTTTTAGTTGTGATGAGATATAATTTAAAAGATTTATTTAAATTATTCATTGGAATTACAAGTGCTCATTGACATTTTGGACTAAAACACTACTTATAGAATATTGTGAATTCATTCAGAGACATTCTGGATTATATTGGGATACATCAGGATTAGTACATCATCATATTCAAGATTGGAATTCATTCGGAAGACCACTGGAATTCATAGAACACTCTATACTTTTGGACTTGTGAACTTTGAGGATTTCAATCACAATACTGTATGTTCCTACTAATTTTCATTTATAACTTACATAATTAAATTATCTGTTGAATTTTACTTGTTGGTTTTTCTTTTTCTGTTACTTAGTTGAAGACCATAGAGTCATATTAAAATAACCAATAATGACTTTGACCAAATTAAACAAGTATATAAGGCCAATGCAGTCTGTAAATATCAACTTCCTATATATGAAATCTTCAACAAATCTTTCTGCTTCTTGATAGACATTCTGGCAGCGTGGATATAGATAACTCTGCCTTTATGCTTTGAGCTGGCTACATCATGTGGCCGAAAGGTCTAAGGCACTTGGCTTTACATTTGGTCTAAGGCACTTACACATCTCATACCTCAGTTTGCACGAGTTCGAGTCTGAGCACAAGCAATGTGAGTATCTACGAAAGCTTGCTAGTTATTTCCCATGGTCTTCCATGGGTTATTCCGCCATCAGATATACTTGCAGTCATGTATGGCCCATCGTGTGTTGAAAATTAAACCCAACAAAACCAAACATGGTACCAAAGTTATTATATAAATTTAGGTCTCCGTAACATCCTGTTTGATTTGATTTCCTTACCTCACTACATAACAGCCGTCCGCATAGTGATTATATATGACTTGATTTATTTTGTATCCATCTACTTCATTGCTAGAATCATTGCATATTTTATTACATACTCTAATTGTGTCCCATAGATTTAATACAGGCGATAACAAAATTTACTGTACATGTCATCGCAAAGCAGTACATACGGTTGATAAGAATGTGTGTCTTGACATTATGATATTATCCAAACTTTTCACTATCTAGCTCACCTGTTAAGTTCAAAAGTGTTCAGAATGAAATTATAAAATTAATTGTGTAAAGAACAAAAGGAACATTATTATTGGAATATTTGTAATTTCTTTTCATAACATAATGTCTATAGATTTAGTAAAATTTTTGCAAATTATGAAAAACAATTACAATTCACAGGTTGTAGTATGTGTACTTATTACTTATTGTTTTGGCTTAGCCGACTTGTATGCTTGTCAGCCATATGCCAAACTGATACATCCATCCAAGATATTAGGATGTAGATATACTAACCCTACCTTATAGACAGACTGAGGATGTTTATACCCATTTAGAGGATACTTAAAACCCAGGCAGATACACCTCTGTTCTGCTTTTCTTCAAGAGTGAAACTTCCCTAGATTCACCAGTCTGTAAATTGCCTTCCTCTGCAAGATGGCTCATATTTTGCGCGTAATATAGCCATTTAAAACTTTTCACACTGGCCAAGAACTTTGGTCCCAGCATGAACAAGAAAAGTAAATACTTTGTTGCTTCAAAATTCTTTTGATTTGTTACAAAAAAAAAACAAACACCCACACTATGGGGGAATACGGAAACTCATTAAAGCCTTTAAAGTGCCAACAAATAAAACAGTATACAGCTCACCGTTCGTAAAATAACTCTGACAAACGGTCCAGCTATTGTGGAACATGATTAGTGGATTATAGATAGGTATGAATAGAATACGCAATGAAAAAAAAAATGGAATGCAATGGAAAGAAAATAAGCAATAAAAATTATTTTTGTTTATAATTTTTTCATTGAAAAAATGAAAAGAAGATTTTTAATCATCAGATGCATACATATCTGTTTGAATTGCACAACAGAAAATAGAATTAGTTTTCAAAACTGACGATAATAATTGTATGAAATGTGCCCTTTTGAGAAAGTATGCAATCATCGTAAGCAAATGGAAACTAAAATTAAATAATGTTCATTGCCGAATTTTTGGAAAGTGTAAAGCTTTAACGCAATGGAAAGGAAGTACGCAGTGGAAATTATTTATTTTAGTTTTAAAAGATTTATTTGATTAAGGAAGGTCAACATAAGGATTTCATCATCTAGTGCAAATTGTAAGCGTTTTATAGTAGTGTACGAAAAAGCCGGTTCTGGCTCAATCAAGGAATAGAGCCATTATTTTTACCTGAAAAGCTTTCCATGTCAGTTTTATAAACCCTCGACAAATCTCTATCTGGGAATGACAATGAAACACTACTATTTTACGGCGATATTTTTTTCCAATATGAAAAATAACTTAATATTTTTGAAGAATTTTATATACAACAATTAAATCACTAATATTTAAATATTATAAATGCTAAGTGAATCCTATGTAGCTAGACTAGCCAGAGAAAAACTAGAAGCAATCAGGAAATATATACCAGTCTGAGATCGTGTCAAACAACAACTACAACAACGACATCAAGAGCAAGTTGAGCTTGCAGAGGGAGCGGAGCAATTATTTCAACCTATCACAAAAACCACCAAAAGTCTCCTTCCAGCGCTAGAGAAAACCGCTGAAGCGACTGAAAAGATAGCAGCGCAGACTAAGGAAACAAAAAAACTACTACGAGAACTTCCAACCGAAATAGCTGCAGCGCTGCCACCACCACATGGGCCAGAACAAATTCAGGAAGAAGATGAAGCTGGATATGAAACACCACCTACAGAGATTCCAGTAAGACAACCTCGAGCCAAGGTTGATATCAAGGATAAATTTACCAAGGAAACTATATTATCAATAAAAAATTATCTAATGAAAACCTACCAGCATTTGCCATTACAAGCTTTGCTATCAGAGAAAGACACTTAAATCCTGATTATGTCAACGATATTATTAATCGAGAAAACTGGTACAAGTGGATTTACAGAATAAAATACTATCTGGATAAAATAAAATCGATGGATCCACGATATATTACGTACGATAAAGGAATTAATAATTTTTTTATCATCGCTGAAATCATATCAGACATCCGCTCCAGTATTCGTGGAAGAAAAAACCACCGAGGAAGAGGAAGATGAAAGTGAAGAACCAATTACTGGAAGCGGACTTAGATTAATAAGCAGTAATAAACTTCCTTACAGTTATATTTTTCCTGAATATCATGGAGGAGTTGTTTAGTTATTAAGTAAAAATTACCCCTAAAAAGTAGATACGCCAACAAGTAAAAATCTTCCTCGTGATTGTGTTTGTTCTGGTAATGTTGTTACCGATGTAGATAGGCTTGAAATTCTCATCGGTGGAAGATGAGTTGATAGTAATTCTCATGAGATCATCAACGAGATAGCTGATATTTGTAAACGTTTATTTACAGGCGGCGTCATGGATATTAATATTTATCGGGAACTTATAGATGTAATTGCTGAAGATAACGAATAAATATAACTACTTGTTATGTTAAAAAATGAAGACTGTATTAAGTTAAAATAATCCTGGATTTAGTTAGACGAGTGGAAATCCGATCTATTTAATCAGGAGATAGATTTTATAAAGGTAAAACTATCTGGCCCGGATTGTTGAATAATGACCTAAGGCATGAGTGTTAATACCGTCGTCGCAATATCGTTTGTCCTCGAAATTAGATAACCCGCTTTTGGTTATCTCGTCGGTTACAACAACGTGTTTGTATAATCTAAAAGCTCTCGACGTAACCTTGGATATTTTTCACCACGCTGCCGAGTTAGCGCCTGTTTGAAATCGTTGAATTGCATTTTATATGTTACGTAGTCGTTGTTGAGCCCTTTAGCTTTTTTGGTTTTATCGTTGCCATCATCACGCAATATCGCATACATTTTACTGCGCAGGCCAACGAATTCCGCTACGATGTTGAAGTTAAATTCGTCTTTGAATTTCCGATAACCTTTTTGTTGGTAGCATCCTTAAGAGCAATATCACGCTCAACTTCAGATAAATCGAATAGTTCTCGGTGCGCGTAAATGTCTTTGTAAACATGGTCGGTGCCAGATATCTCATAAACTAGCGAGTCTGTATCGGTAAATAGCAACGCTGCACCGGGCCACTTATTTTTTACGAACCCGTAATGAAAATCGTACAAGAGCCACTTAGAAATTTCCAGCACAGCAGCGCCGACATAAACAGGTTTATTAAGCATCAGATTGGGTTTTTTCCGCTCGATCAAAAAAATATTTTCTTTGATATTTACAAGACCATCAAAAGTGTTTGACGGAATAAGTTTACGACAGCGTTGCTGATCATTGACAATCTCGAAATTGACTCGTTTTCGAATATTTTCCATGGTCTTGCCGAACACGGAATTGTTCATGACCTTGAAAAAGTCCTTTTCAAAATTATTAGTCGTGCTAGCCCTCCTATATGTATTAGCGTCGATGTAATCTTTCATCCAAGAACGGTGCTTGAAGTTTAGTACACAATGGACGTTTTTAACAATTAATCCAGCGTCAACAGCTTGTTTTGAGATTTTTGTAGTGACTTACGTAATTGTTTTTATCGAGCAAATTAAGGATTAACTTTTCAACGTTGCAAGGACCAGTTGTACGAAGCGCCAGTTGATTCTCCGATAACATATCATCGGTTACACACATGCGTTCTGCGAGATATGTGTAATCATTGTGAGCGTCATGTAAATGATCAGGATACTCAACGTCAACCTCGACGTAGTGACTGTATTCGTCGTGCATCGGCACAGTAATGTTAGAGGTCTCCGGATGAAACACCACCATACGGCATAGGTTGTGACATTGCATATCGTACAGGTTATTCTCGTCCAGGTAGATGATATATTTGATTATCTCACTCGCGTTGAACCTACACATATATTTGTTGTTCGTGCTGGCATATGTAACACTTATACCACCTCGGATTCCTTTTTCGATAAAGTTGTACATGTTGACGTCGGTTAACGGTTTTAACTTGATTTTGGAAAATTTCAGTAAAGCATCCCATGATAATCCTGGTGCAGAGAAATACCAACACGGGTTCAGCTCGTAATTGCGCAAACCCATTTCGCGGAAACTTTCAAATATATCGCTGAGCAACAACACATCAACGAGCAGATATATGTCGTGGTAATCCTTGAAGGTTTAACACGAGAATTTATTCCAAACCGATTGAGCGTGTTCGTATTCGCTGTCGGTTAAATATTTGTTTTTCAACGAAGATCTGAATTTTTCTTTGGCGGGCAATGATGTTTCCGAGAATCGATCCCCGCCATCGAAATACTCGTAAGGGAAATGAACATTTTGCGTTAACAGTGATAAATTTTCAGTACCAAATTTTTTAATCATGTTGGGGAAATTTTTACAGTTACCCGCTAATGTTTACAGCGACGAATTATTAAACTGCATGCTGTCGATGAATCGCAATTTCCTGATCGTCATCGACATAAATTTTTCTGAGTTGTCTGGAATTTCTCTTAGGGTGATTTTGTTATCGTTGCAGTATTGTACGATATCGAGGTGACCAAGCGCTTGTAAAATAAAATGTCCGTCATACCCACGCAAATTATGAAATACGACATTGATGTATTTCTGCGGATTGAAATTACTCTTGCAGACGTCGTGGGCGGAACCGATAAATTTCCCTGATACAACACAATGATACGGAACCCTCTAATTAATAATTTTCTACATTTTGGTTAAGAAATATATTACATTTAAGATAAGAATTAATATTAAACTGAATAAATATTCTTTTATATAATAATGCCATTTAAGGTTGGTATGAATAAATGTCAATGGCTTATTCATGGAACAACAAATTATTGCAACAAAAGCTGTTAGAATGAATTATGTGTGTTTCATAGATATCACTCGAAAAAGTGCAATTCAAAAAGACTTCAACTCTTCTTGGTTGTGGAATAGGTGTTCGAGGAAAATATCCAATTTGTATTAATTGTGGTGGAAATAAATATCAAGCATTAATAGCTTATTATAAGCGAAGAAACCCTAAAATATTAGCCAAAAAAAAATTAAAAAAAATAAGAAAAATCACCAACGGTTGAAGAGTTTTAAAAAGAGCAATTAAATCAATACATTTATTATAGTTTAGCTGTGTAGAATCCATTCATTGTAATTTTTTAATTCTACAATAGTTACGCCATAAGATATTCTGCAAGAGTTGGTTCTCGAGTGTTATTAATAGAATAAGTAATCACTTCCAGTTCTAATTTTTTCTTTCTCAATAGCTCCTTATTTTTGTTTATCTCAGCGCTGATAATTTTTATTTCCTTGTTGATTTTATCATTGTTGATTTTATATGTTTTTATTTTTCAACATTATTTTAATAATTATCAGCGAGAACTTTGAGTTGCACCTGAAGAATTTTATTTCTATCATAAATTTCGTTGTATTTGTCTCATTTTAAATTTTTATTCTCCATGCTGTTGATTGTCTTAATTAATTTTTTATTTTCTTCGTCAGCGCGTTTAAGTTCCTCATATGTAAAAGATCCACCACCGGTTATTTTAATCAGTCCAGATTTTCCCGCGGAGAATTTATTATTCTTGCTGTCTTCAGTCCAAATTTTGTACAATCTAGTCAGACCGATTTTAATATCCTTTGCGATTTTTGTCGGTGACTCAATTCCACGTAATTCGATTATCTTTTTCTCGTCGTCGGGGGTTAAATATGTTGGTTTGTTGGGAAATTAATATATTTGCGTACAAATAAAGTTGTCATTGGTAAGGTTATCAGAAAAGATAACTGTAAAGTTATTTTTAAAAATCTTGGAAAAAAATATCGCGGCAAAATAGCAGTGTTCCATTGTCATTCCCAGATAGAGTTTTGTCGCGAGTTTATAAAACTGAGCTGGAAAGCTTATCAGGTAAAAATAATGGCTCTATTCATGGATTCGGCGTGACGTAGAACAGTCTTAGATACAACATCCGGGTTATCGCGTAGGTGAAGCCTCTCCTATCAACGCGCAGCATCCAGCATCCATTGAAAAAGTTACACGCTGTACCAGTTTACACGCTGTGCCAGTTTAATTTTCAAGCATCAATACCAATATTTATAATTCATGTAAATGGCGTATAATTATTTTGATCAACTTGATAATTCAGCAAAAAGTCGGTATAAGGTTAAATTAGACTTAATAAACTGCGCTGATTGTCCTTACATGTTTTCAGCGGCTGTTTGGGAAAACTATCTATGCAAATGGCCACCACTCCAGTACGATGATTTGTATTCCTATCTAATCGACTCTCCAGGTAAATATTGTATGAGAAAAAAAAACAACATTTTGTATAGCAAAGTAATTTGTTTTAACATTAAATGTACATTAAATTATAATCATAAGGTTATATTATATATTCACAGATTACTTCCATTTTTAGTTAGCGAACAACCTACAATTATATATTTTTGTCATATTATCACTTGTATATATTAAATAAAAAAAGTAAATTTATTTTTTAAAAATGTCTAATTTAAAATTGGACGATCGTTTTCAAAATTAAAATGCAAACTGCTTTTGTTCAAACTGTTCTTTTGTTGCTTTGTTCTCCAATTCCTTTCTTCTTATTCCTTGGTCACATCTGATTCTGTCTATGTACCTAATCCATATATAACTTTCAATAATGTCTATTATCTTAATAATAAACTGTTTTCCTGTCTATAGGCATTTTCACACGTGCGACTATGAAAGCTTACAAAAGTCTTGAGGCCCACAATTACTTCCAGTCCGGATGGGTACACACAGTAATGAGCTATATGCCACCAAATAGTGCTTACAAGCTTCTGTTTGGATAAGTTATGCCTTCACAACGAGTAAATGATGAACCACATCATCCTTGGGTGGCTCATGCTGTGGATGGTACAGTAGCTGTTGCTCACTGTGACTGCATGGCAGGGTATGAACATATAAACTTATAAGTTCATTTCAGGAGCTTCAGATATTAATATAATTCTTTGTCCTTAACATTAAAGTCTATGAAGCAAAAGTAATGAACATTAGATATAATTCTTTGACCATAATAATAAAGTTTAAGTAACAAAAACCCTTTCCAATTATTTTCTGGTAATTTATTTTCTGGGTTATAGCAAAGAGTTGAGTAGTGTGGTGTAGATTCCCAGTTTTAAAATCAGAGAGTTCCTCTATTTAAATCATAAATTTAACACAATAAATCAGCTGGAACTTACACGTCATTATTTATTTATTTTCCAGGCTTTCTGAAACCTGTTCTCACATAGCTGCAATACATTTTAAAATAGAAGGAGCAGTACGCCTAGGTTATACCAGTCTGGCATGTACAGAATTACCTTGCAAGTGGAACTCTGACTTTGCGAAGAAAGTTCAACCGGCTGAAATTAATGACATCAGCTTTTATAAAGGCACTATTGTAGCTAGGGTTCATAACAGGATGGCAACTAGTCACAAATTAAATTCCCATGTGCATAAAAAATCTACAGCTCATGAGGAAGAAAACTTCCTTGGCACATTGTTTGCATGTAAAACAAAGCCTGTTGTTTTAAGTACTTTTGAAAAATTCTCTGGGAAGTTTCATTGGCAAAAGAAGACAAATCCAGATCCAAAACTTTCACAGTGTCTGCGTTCACTATATACTGAAGACAACTGTACACTAATTAAAGGAGATCTGCGAGAGAAATGTGCTGATCAGGTCAACAACTTACAAATCAGTGCAGAGGTTTTAAACTATATTCATGATTTAACAACAAGCCAGAGCTCATCTTTAACTTCGCACGAGCAACGCATTGGCCGCATAACCTCTTGAAAAGTTCATGATATTGTACACACAAACTTAGACAACCCATCTCCATCGCAACTTCAGTCATTATGTTATCCAAGTATGAAATCTCTTGACCATATTCCAGCAGTTAGATGGGGAAAGTTAAATGAGGTGACAGCCTTAGAGGAATATGCATTAACAATGGCAACAATTCACAAAGGTTTTAAAAGGCAACCAACAGGATTATTAATCTGTTGCCATTTTCAACAACCAGTGCAGATTCTCTGGCATCGTGTTCATGTCATGGTCGCAGAGATGTAGAAGTTAAATGTTCATTTTCGCACAAAGAATCAACATTAGAAGAATATATCAAGGACCCAACATTTTTGTTTTCCTTTGATCAGGGTCAGATCAGGTCTAACGTTGAGGGGTGGGGTGGTGGTTTCCAAATTGCAAAAGGGCAACAAAGCAAAAGTTTGTGTCTGTTCATCCATAGTGTGCATAATACTCAATAAACATGCCCAAGAATAAAACGGTGGCCAAATTTCAAGTGACGTTTTTGTGTAAGTTACATTCCAGCCCTGGTAATAGATAGACTTTAAAATGAAAGCATATAGATACTTATACTGTATTAAATTAATTATTGTAAAAGTAAAAACTTACCAGTGATGAAATGATCACCGCAAATGACTGAGTGTTTAGTTGGTTCCCATGGCTTTCCGTCTGGCTTATCCCTAATTTCAGTGCTGACAACCACATTTTCTGTCTTTCCACGTGTTTTGGAAACGTAAAGAACGACAATTTTTTCCCCATCATATTGTGATTTTTGCAACCCACAGCAACACAAGTTTTAGGCATTTTGCACACCGATCTTAATGTAACAATATTAATAACCTGCCCGCTAGTGTAACTGCCTTCGAATAATGGTTGAGAGGTTAATGTTTCACCGACAGAGAGGCGAAAGTTGGCGTATCTACGCAAGAGAAAGCACTCTTCTTGTTAATTACCCGGATGTTTGGATCTATGGATTCCTTGAGTGAACCAAAACCGGCTTTTTCCTATACTACTGTTTTGCATAATATAGAAGATCATCATGAATGAAGGTTCATAATTGACTTACTCAAATAAAATGCTACTTTCGACGTTCAGTTTAACTGTAATTGGGTTTTCGTTTTTATATGTTTGTGTTGTTATTGTTGTTGATTTGCCAAGGAATTGCGTGTTCACTTTTATTATTCTTAAATTATCTTCTACATTTTTTTAAAAAAAAAAAAATTTCAATTGGAAGTGTCTGCACAGGTTATGCACGTACCCACTGATATACGATTTTATCCATTGTGCCTAACAATTATTTGTTAATTACTTTATCGCGCATTTATTTAGGGCGCTTAATTGGAAATTTTCCTCATGGCGCGAAATATAATTTCATTCGCTTCGTTCTGTTTTGCAATGAGTGAATGTCGACCAGCGGCAATACCTACCGGAAATGCTTCTAGCGCAACCTCCATACACTAAAGAGCAAGAAAAGAAAGGGCAGATAATGAGGTAACCGAAAGAGGCTTAGCCACTCAAATACTATTAAATCTTGTAGTACTGCATATTTTTGTATTAGTTTCAAAAGGTTTTTCTTCCTAAGTCGTTATGGCAATTTGTTTTCTTTACAGTTTTGGAACAAACTCTCAGCCAGGTTTAATAATGAGCAAGAAATGTTCATATTAATGGTGATCCTCCATTTGACTGGTTGGGCATGATACAAATCTGGAGTCGTTATTTCTGATCTAATTTTAATCAAGCTTGAATTATTGAAAGCTTGGAAAAATGTTAGTAAGAGCCATACATATTAATGAGATGCCCTTGCACGTGACTGTCTAAACTTCTTAACATTCTGTTGGTGACTCTTCCTGATCTAATTTTATATCAGATTTGGACTATAAGCTTACATCACAGAGACTGCATACAGGCTCAGCAATGAACAAGATCCAAGCAGGTGATCTTGCATCTGCTTAGATGGGCTTGTTACCACTTGTAATGGAGCAAATTTTTCTGTCGATCTCTGTAGAACACATTTAGTTGGACACGTGTACGATTAATTAGATTTATGGAGACCTGCGCGCGTTAAATCGCCATAATGCACGGATTGGTACAGTCTCTGTCATGAGTTTAGCAATTTTTGATTAATGCTACGTTTGTTTAAACTGAACAGTATAGGGGTCAATTTCTGATCGGTATGTTAACTGTCATTTCTGAAAATTACCAGGAATCAGATGGGTAATCAATGTTTGTCAGATGAACTGCATTGTTTTGAGCCTTGTTCAGGCTGGAACTATATTTCATCCAGATTGGTCACGCTGTGAAGGGGGCATGGTTCCACATGAAACCTCTCGGTTTAAATGTGCAAATAGCAAATTTGAAATCAGCCTACGATTTTTCTATGAAGAGAAACGACTGTAAGAAGAAAATAGACTCCGAGTGATTTAAGAAGTAAATTCACTCGTAAAATCATCCAGGAAAAGCGATTGTCTGGAAAAATTGACAGACACGGTTCTGGAAGTGAGAGCTTGGAAACACAAGGTATTTGCAACAGTCTTATGTAATTCGTTGATACTACTATGATGATTTGTTTGATTTATTTGCTTGTATTTGCATGGATTTATTTTTTTAAGTTCGTAGATTTCATTTTCTTAATATAGTATACCCGTGTTGAGATCGTTTATCTGAGTCCGTACAATGACATTTTTCTTTATATAAACATTGACGACTCGTTTGAACGTATTGTCTTGACTATTATAGGAAATTATGTATCTAGAATTTCATGCCTTATTTCAGTTCAGATGAGCTGCAAGAATCCGTGTGAATTCTCCGACCTATATATGAGTTCACGTATGATAACCACTTGATTGTTGTTATAAATACAGTAGTGCAAGGAATTTCATTCATTTGTGTAATTGAGACTAGTCTGAAACTAATGTCTCGGTGGTGGGTTGAGATAGCCATTAGCCGGACCATTAATTTTGTGAAACTAGGTTGTTTACGGTCTGTCATGGCCAGTTAGACTAGATAGCCGTAGGATCTGTTTGAATTAGGATAGAATTTATCTGACATAACGGGGGGTGGGGGGTGGGGTATTGATCTATTCTCCCAGTATAATGTGACGGAAGATTTAGGTTGCTTATTTTTGTTATTTTGGAAGGTGAGATAGCTACGAGACGTCACGTATTACAAACCCAAAGTGGACACAAAGTTGGAAGGGGCGAAAGAGGCGAGACACCTGAAAATTTGGAAAAGAAAGGGAAAAGTGGAGAAGACCCAGACTTACCGGCACAAGGAAGTCAAAAGGGATAGTCGCTGTGGAATTTGGACTGAATCAAGACCATCAGGTTATGAAACTGTACAAAGCAGTGTTCGATGTCACACGATTAATGATGAGATAATTCTATCGCTTAACAGATCGGCTATTGGTATCATCATATTTGTATTTGAAATTCGTTGAATAAGTTAATTCAAAAGAATGAAATTTATCTTTCAATCTTAATGCATTATTACTTTTGTTTATGAATTTCATTGTAAGGAAATTTGATTAAATTTTGTCTTTATTTGTAACGGGGGCTCGTGTCTTTTGTTATATATACTTGCTCAGATCTTTATCTATTCCACCCATAAGTTTCACACTTTATATTGATATTTACTCGTTCCGGGCAAATTACACCGTCGGCGATCACCTCTAGATAACGATAATCAAACCCATAACACCCACCCCAATAAAGCTGGGAGGGGAGTTATGATACCACTCTAGAGGCCATATTTCTATTTCAGTCAAAATTGGAATATAGACTGATCCAGTTCTTAGCAAAGTTCCATAAGAGCAAGAAATATGCATACTGATGATGTAATCTTACATATAAATGGCTGGGCATGTTACCCGTCTGTTTCTGATCTGATTATGATTAAACCTATTAAATAGGTTTATATATCAAGATGTCCAATTAGTTTTATTATGAGAAAAGTTGACACATATTAATGAGGTGATCTTGTATCTGACTGGCTGAGCTGGAATTTAATAACTAACCATTCACGGAAAATATTTCTTCATGAAAATGACTGACAAAGCCAGCTGTTGTTGTAACTGTATGTACAAACATCATTCAACTGTAAGTTTACCCACTTATCGAATGATTACAATTTTAGATTTTTCAAAATAAATAATGCCACATCTAATTGTTTTGCACACACATTGGGCACATCTTCAAGGTATATAATGCCACATTTTATTATTTTTCATACACATTGGGCATATTTCCAAGATATATAATGCCACATTTGATTGTTTTTCACTCACTGGGCACAATTTCAAGATAAATAATGCCACATTTGTTTTTCACACACATTGGGCACATTTTCAAGATAAATAATGCCACATTTGATTGTTTTACACATACACAAATTGGTCATTTTCACATGCTTACTTATAAGATGTACTTGGAAAGCTAACCATTTAATCAGATTTATATTAACAAAATTTAGTTCTGAAATCACTTCTTGGGCTGGGAACTAATTCACCTAAGAGAATGTCTTTCAGAGCTGCACATGATTTCTTTTTGAAACCCTTCACCCACAAGAAACAAAATCAACCCTGGAATTAAATGAGGATGAAGTGCATTTTTATTTCATGTGGTCTTTGTGACTTCAACTTTTCTTCCATCTTATTCATGCAGACATGAGCAGTGAAATTTATAATTTGATGACTTAGTGAGGTTTTATATCATATATTTATGTGGGGAAAACAGCAAATAAAATTCAGAAGTTTCTTTGATGACTTAGCAAACTCTAAAATATTTATGTGGCAGACTGGTTCTTTCTTCTTTTCTTCATATCACCTCCAGACTTGAACTTAATAAATGCAGATTAACTTGAAATTATATCATCTTTATTCTGAAGAAAGAAACTGTCACTGGAAACACAACTTACATCAATATGTGCCCAGCTCAAGATACCAAGTTTAAACAACCTAGCATATAATATTGTTTGGTATATTCAATGAATTCAATGTATTTCCAAAGTTCCATATTTAATTAAATTATCCAAGACATCATAATATTCTTTTATTGAATTCATAAAGTGCAAAATATCAACAGAGATTTATTTTCATTTTAAAAATTTCCATTTTTTTTATGACTTATCATTGTGTGATTATCAAGCACAAGTCCTGAATGTCTGCTTTAGTGATCATATTTTCAACATTCACATGACATATAACCTGTATATTTTATCTAAACCTTATGCAAAAATATTTCATGTCTTAAAATGGCAAATAATTCCAGCGGCACTATACTTGAATTTTACCTTGTAACTGCACATTTGTCAGTACCAGGGATCCCAAGGCAGAATGATCCTCAATTTTTTCTTAAGTAGAGGCACCACCCGATTAGGAATGGGGAAAAACTGTGCTTTAGTGCCAGGTTATGTAAGCTATATGAAAATTTTATAAAATGTAGTTATGGGGAGTAATACTAATTTTAACTATATAATTGTTGCCTCTTATTATTACACTGATTTTGCTCATCCTGGTGCTAGTCCCCAGTTCAAGGCGAATTCTCTCTTCTAAGTTGTAATCAGAGGCCTAGAACAAAAATAAACATAGTTCCAGACTGATGCCTGAGTTAACTTCCCTCATTTGGAATATCATCCAACTATGACTAAAAAAAAAGACTGAAAGAATATCAGAGTGGAGAGGGAGGAGGCAAATTTAGTAATAATAACAGGTATGGATTGCATAATTAAAATTATTTCCACATCCTAAAAACTACTTTTTAACAGCAGTAATACTTTATTATTTTCATTGCTGACTTTTCCTGCACAAAGGGAGGCTGATGGTGCCATTACTGTCAGAAAGAACATCTATTGTCAGTGGGGTACATACTGAAGGATAGTTTGACAATTTGCTGTGCTAACACACTTTGGCCTAATGCACAGAATGAAGAGAAGAGCCCACCAGAATGAAGCTTTCTTGATATAAACCAGAGAACAATGATGTAGAAAGGCCCAGGATACAGTAATAGCCATCTGATTTAATAGGTTGTTTAGAAAATAGCCCAAGAAAACATGAAAGGTTTGGAGAGCACAAAACAGGTCCAATCTTGGTGTCAAAAATCAAAGACTCCAGGTTGTCGAAACTGAATGTACTTCAATGTTCTTAAAAAATGAGGGTGAAACCCTATTGTGAAACACACAAAGAAATTAACCATGTTGGATGGGGCTGCTATATAGGCCTTAATGGTCAAAACCAAGCAGTCTTTTCCTTTAAAAAAGAAAATGTGCAACTTTGCATACATATGAACCTCCTGCATGGCTAGGTTGTTCTTCTGAGTTTAGGGGTGTCTCCCATTATTCATTCAATTCTCCTGCATGCAAAAAATTATTAGTGAAAAATGTAATGCCCTTTGTTGATATTCTGATTAAGGTGTAGTATATTTGTTGTAATACTGCCTGTGACCACTTGACTGAACTGATTAAAGCAGGGCAAGACCATGTGGTTGCTAATTTCACCCTTTGATCATGTCAGCATGGTCACCTGGCTGTGTTATTTGAAGTTTGTCAAGGTGGATTATACTATGTGTGTGCAGAAGTAATTCAGAACGGATTAAAGAAATTAGATGATTATGTTTGAGTTACTAAAGACCACAATCAGCATAAAACAATAACATTAGTTTGAATCTCTCCACAAGGTATGTTTTCCTTCAGTGCTTACAGTTGTCAAGATGGGTCAAAAGTAATTTGGACAGGATTAATGTTAATTAATTATGGCTGTATTACTCAAGAGGTTAAGTGGCATAACACTGAGTCAATTTGACTTTGGTGTTTAAAGTTTTTTGACGTATCGAAGCATGCAAATGTCAAAACATGAAAATCCAATGAACTGAAATACATGTATCACAAAATCCAATGAAGGTTGGAAAGTAAAATTTCAATGGTTGCAATCATGTTCAAAGGGACATAAATATACATTCTGCTCTTCCTGTAAAGCTGATTTTAAAGTCTAAGGAAAAGGGATCCTTCCCCATTAATATACTGGTATTTAGAATGTTGATCCTTGTGAGGTTAAATGGTTTTTGGATTTATCATGATACACTGACTGCCCGATTTAGTGTAAGCTGCATCAAGGAAATTATTTGATCTTAACTGATCACAGCTTAAAAACAGTGAATCAGTATTTCCTAATTCATCATTGACAGCACATCAGTGTCAAGATGGTTGAATGATTTTTCTTGTATTACCTAATTAACCCAATACAGCTTCTTGAGGTACATTTTAAAATCAGGCAGATTTTAAAACTATGACTGCTTGGACAAATCCTAAATTACTTTCTGCTGCTGCAAAACAAACTTACCAGATATACTCACTTGTAAGAAGAGTCTCACTGCAAAATGCATAGACCCAGATCTGTCATTGCATAATGCACCAGCAGATCTGGGTCTGTGCAGCTTATTAGGAGTAATCTGTAGAACAAACAGCATAAACCCTGATGTGCAGATACAATATGCTATGGCAGATCAGGAACTTTGTTGTTTGTAGTCTGACTCGAGTTATAAGTGAGTATATATGGCATGTACAGCAATATTTTGAACCATGAAAAGATAAATGCATAAATTAAGCTGTAATGGATCTATATGAATCAAAATTTGCAGGAAAAGACTACTTGTACATGTATAACCATAATTAAAAGTGACTACCTGTCTTTGCAATTACCTGATATACTGTCTAGTCACTACAGTTTAGTTTGAAAGGTAAGAAAATAAAAAAAGAACAAGGAAGATGCGGTTAAGATTATTTCATATATTTAATAAAATATGTCAATAATTTTAAATGCAGGAACAAAAATGTATAAAAGTAATTTGACATGCCCAGCTTATGGATATACATGTATACGCAAATATGCATTTTAAAATTAACAGACCTGCCAGGTAAAAATGCACCAAGAAAATTATAGTGATTAAATATTGATATTCTAAATATAGAAAAAATCTGATATTTGGATGAAAGTGTATCTTGAATTCATAGCTCAAGCATGTATTTAACAAACATAACAAGTATGATCTTTTCAGAAAGCTTACATAACCATAGCACATAACCCATGCTGCAATTCTGCCATTTAAGATTGCTTTCCTTTTTAAATAAAATAACATCTTAAATGTAACCACAGTACTGTAAAGATCATGATTGCCTTTCTTGTGGTCTCAATGAGTACCCGATATTAAAAGAGACCTGGTACATTTTACATGTACTTGTCAAATTATATACACATGGTTTCTTGCTGTTACATGATATCAAACATATCTCCAGTTCTGTGAGTTACCAGTTTAGATGCAAGTCTGCTGTTTGTAGCTCCATGTCCATCTACAAGAATAAAATTTAAAACAAATACATCACTGCCACGCTTAAAAAACCTGAATGAGATGATTAAGCAGCTTCAGGTCTTGGTCATCAGCTCTTCATTAAGGAAACATTAATAGTCAGTCAAAAGGAAAGAAGTAGAAACAAACAGGGGAGTAGGCAATAAATGCAAATACTATGTACAAGTAAATGTCACTTCATAAAATAGTACAATAGTTGATCTGATAATCACCTTACTCATCTGCATAAAAATTATTACATGTAGCAGAATTTATGAAACTCTCAAAACTGATTCTTCTAATTCAAAGAAAAAAAATCTAAGTAAAATCAAAACAATTTAGAGGTACTGATGTATATGCAAAGTGGTTAAATATTTCCTACTATGTATTTTTAGTCAAATTTTGTGGGAATGGTTCCCACGATTAAATGTACAGCATGAAACGTCATGTTATTACTTGCATCGCGCATGTTCTAATGTACTTGTCATGGCTGTAGGTGATGAGATAAGGTGATACCAAATAAAGGTTGATTGACACATTAGAATCATCAATTATCTGTTTTAAACATGAGACAAGAAGATCCACCTTAATTTTCCCTGAGTTCAATGCGTAGGCAACTGCTGCCTTAATGAAATGCCAATCAATAGAGAAACAATAATGACATTCATCTAATACTTTGACAGGCCAGTAGTGGTAAGCTGGTTACAATAAATCTATTTCAAACCATTTAAGACAAAGTGTCATTTTACTTACCAGATGAATCGGCTAAAAACTCTTCAAAGCTGTTTCTAAATCAACAATGTTACTATTGTATATACTCGCTTATAAGTAAAGTCTAACCGCAAACTGCAAAGACCTAGATCTATCATTGCATAATGCACCTACAGATCTGGGTCTGTGAAGTTTGATAGGAGTAATCAGTTTAACAAACAACACAGACCGGGATCTGCAGGTATATTATGCTACGGCAGATCAGGATATCTTTGTTGTTTGCAGCTTTACTCAACTTATAAGTGAGTATACATGGTAATCAAATTCTAGTAAAATGGCACAAGAGATTTACTCCCACATTTCCACAACACAAAGTAGCACCTAGAATACACAGAACATCCTTGTGCCCTATATTTGTACTTGTAATGCACTGCTACTTCACTCACTTGATACCATGTACAAAGGGGATGAACTTCTAGTGCACAAACACTGCAACAGAAGGGCACTTTTAACCAGGTTCGTTTATGCACATCTGTAAATGTTTATCTGTGAAATGAACATAAAAGAATGCAAGTAGATGTTTTCAAGCTTCTGAGTCTTATAATCTATACAATCTGCACATGCTTTGCTTCTGTGTAATATCAAAATATAAAAACAAGACTTTTAGAACACAGTTTCTACTTTTTATGGAATCACATCCTTGTACATAGAATCTGTATATCCATAAACTTGCAAGACTCTAATGCCCTGACCTTGAAAACAAAATATGTTCTGTCAACATAAATCTCATTCAGTAAAATGTGAATACCCTATATACTCACTTATAAAACAAGTCCAGCTGCAAACTACACAGACCCAGATCTGGGTCTGTGTATTAGAAGTAATCAATAGAACAAACACAGACCCTGATCTGTAGGCACATTATGCTACAGCAGATCAGGATCTTTGTTTTTTGCAGTTTGACTTCACATTATAAGCAAGTATATACTGTATATAAGTTACAAAGTATCACTATTTATGACAGAAACTTTTTAACTGTACCAACTTATGATCTATTTAACAAACTGTAAGTGGTTGTCAAAGAGGATCTCCTTGACCCTGCATAAAGGTTTTAACTTTTTAATTACTAAGAACACACATTTCCTTTCTATCCTTCCTTCATATACCATATATACTTGTGAATAAGTTGGATCCAAATGCAAACTGAATAGAACTAAATCTGCCTTCAAATAATGCACCAGCAGATCTGAGTCTGTGCAACTAGGAGTAATCAGTAAAAGAAACAACACAGACCATGATCTACCAGAACACTTTGTGATGGCAGATTAGGGTCTGTGCTGTCATCAGCTGAACTAAACTTGTACATCAGTCTATGTGGTAGATGTAGGTGTCTTTTTTTAATACCTCCATCATTTTTGGGCAGAATATGCTCCCTTAGGATGTAAAGTTTACAAACAACTAACCTTGCAGAGCAAGACCACACTGATGTCAGTTTGACCTTCTGTAAGAATGCCCCATTTATATGATGACTGATGGTATGCTCATGTTTGATGACAAGCCCATGCTTGATGACAAGCCCCTACTTGCACAATAAGCCCATGCTTGATGATAAGCCCATCCTGTTACAATAAGCCCATACTTGCATGATAGGCCCATGCTTTCACAATGACCCCATGCCTGATAATAAGCCCATGCTTGATGATAAGCCCATTCTTTTACAGTAAGCCCATGCTTGATGACAAGCCCATACTTGCATAATAAGCCCATGCTTTCACAATAAGACCATGCTTGCCTGATAAGCCCATGCTTGATGGTAAAACCATGCCCTACTACTATAAAAATCTGACAAGTATTTACTAAAGGTAAGAGTATTACACAGTCTCATCCTATAAATTTTCTTAGGCTGAACCCCAGGGCATGTCATAAAAAGAATACTGTATTTAATTAGTCATGTCCACATGAGAAATGGATCTATTAGTATGTGTATATTTTAATCTGCAAACTCAGTATGACTCAGCTATCAAACAGACTGTTTGAATATTCTTATATAAAGGTCAAACTGATAGGTGATTTTCGTTAACTTATTCATGGAAATAATTTTGAGTTTTACTAATGAAGTATCTTTGGTATTATAGAATTCTGATAACTAGATATGTAAAATAGCTTTGATGCTGTATCTCTCATCAACTTTGTGGCATATGTGAAAATAATTTTCTGTTGAACTGTATTAGAAAACAATAATGAAAAGTTCCCACTCATATAGTGTTTATTTTAGATATAAGAAAGTCTGGCCACACAAGGATCCCATTCCTATAATACGGAAGAAAATGAAAATTAAAAACAAAAAAAAAACAAGAGATTTATAATGCCTGTGTTTGCAATTTGGCAGAATTCCACTACTAAATTATATCCAAAAATTTTTTTTTTTAAAAGACAAGAGTCTCTTGAAGGGACCAATGCTCTACTGGATGAAAAATGTCAAGCAATTCAGATATTCTTCAGTGTAACAAGTGTTTCAAATTAGCTGCTGTGGTGGTCATATTGGATATCAGATTGGTACCATTTTCATTTAGGACAATGACCTCATTAGAGTCTTTGGTCAAATCTCTTGTCATAATGATCATACATTCAGTGGTTTAGTGACAGGAAACATTTTAATGACAGCCATCATGACAGCCATATTGGATGTACAACTGGAACTATTTTAATTTGGGACCGTATGATAAGAAGTCTACTGGAGAAAACCCAATGTTGATATAGCCACCCATTTGGAAGGGGTTACAATAAGAAGATTTTCAAGATAGCCATAATGGTGGCCATACTGAGGGTTAGTCATTTTTATTTAGGACCATGTGGACACCATAGAACTCTTCTGATTAAAACCCCATATCAGAATGACTATCCCTGTAAGAAAAGCAGCAACAACAAGAGTTTCAAGATGACCACATACTGAACATCAAATTAGCACCATTTTAATTTACAGTGAACAAAACATTATAAAAAGTCATTTAGTGAAAACCCCATGATGATATGACCATTCATTCAGGAGAAGTAGTGATAACAAGATTATCAAGCTTGTTAATGTGACAGCCATATTAGACCCAGATCAGCACCATTTTTACTTAGGATCGACTAGACTTCGTAAAAAGTCTTCTTGTAAGAACCCCACATCAATATAACTTTCCTTTCTGGAGTAGCGATAACAATTTTCAAGATGGCTGCTGTTGAAACCATATTGGATATTAGATCAGCACCATTTTCATTTAGGACCAAGTAGATTAGCATGAGAAATCTATAGTGAAAACCTCATGTTGATATGGCCATCCATTCAGAAGGATTTGTGGTAACAAGATTTTCAAGATGGCTGCCATGGCAGCCATACTGAACATCAGATCAGCACCATTTTCAATTAGGACCAAGTAGTCATCATAAGAAGCCCTGTAGTGAAAACCTCATGTTGATGTGACCTTCCAGTCAGGAGTCATCACTGTAACAAGATTTTCAAGATGGCCACAAAGTAGTGGCCATATAGAATTTCACATTGGCATCATGTTCATTTAGGACCACTTGGACATCATTAGAATTCTGTTGGTGAAAACCCCACATCAATATAACTTTCTGTTCAGGAGGAGATGCAATAAAATGATTTTCAAGATGGCTGCTGTAGTGATAATACTGGACTTAAGATCAGGACTGTTTTTATTTTATTTAAGACCAACTAGACTGCAGAAGAGGTCTTTTAGTGAAAACCACATGTTGACATTGAGGACATGCAGCAATAAAAAAAATTTCAAGATGACTGCCATGGCAGCCATACTTGATGTGAGACCATCACTTTTTTCATTGAGGACCTGCTAGTCACATTAAGAAGTCTTTTAGTGGAAACCCCATGTTGATTTCACAATCCAATCAAGAGGATTAGCAATAACAAGATTTTTTAAGATGGCTGCCATGGTGGCCATACTGGTTGTCAGATTGGCACCATGTTTGTTTAGGGCGTAGGAGGCATCATAGAAAGTCTTTTAGTGCAAATCCCATTTTCATATGGCCTGGATCCAGTTATGAGAATTTGCTTAGTCTATGACCAGTAGAGATAATAATCATGCTTAGAAATTCCTGGCTCTGACAAATAAAGTAATAATAGAAAACTGCAAGCTTAGAAAATTATCTCTCACATAAATAAATCCTTTGCCTCTAAAAATTTTATATTTTTTCTCTGCTTTCTCAGTATGTCCTAAAGAAGTACAAATGAATTTGTTATGAACACAGGTGAAAAATGTGGTTTCAATATGTTAAACTCTTTTGAATTGTTACTTCCTCTTTTTCCAGCTGTTGATTATGATTTTTTGATTGATAAATGTTTGTAACACTACAATCACTACAATAGTGTTGGCCAGTATATGCAAAAATGAAACTGATGTGCATATATATATATATATATATATATATATATATACACTTATACATACACACACACACACACACACGGAAACAGCAAATATTTATTTTTTTTGCAAAGAATTTTATAACATATAATAACAAAATATATTTAGAAAATATAACAAATCAGTGTAATTGATGCATATACATGTATAGTCAGAAAAAATGCATTTTCTACGCAAAAGAATTTTTTAACATATGATAATAACAATAATTCCTCAAAGGAACTGATGCTCTACTGGCCAAAGAGAATATCTGGGAATTCAAGATAATTCTTCATTTTAACTGCTAAGTGCTGAAACTATGATATTCTGCAGCGATAAGAAGATTTTCAAATTAGCTGCCATTGTGGTGGACATACTGGATGTCAGGTTGTCCCGTTTCATTTAGGACCAAGTCGACATCACTGGAAGTCTTTTGTGAAAAAAGAAAAAAAGAAAAAAGAAAAAAAGAAACATGTAAAAAATGACAATCTATTCAGGCAGAGAAGTGACAGCAAGACTTTCATGATAGCCATACTGGATGTACAACTGGCACCATTTTCATTAGAGTGAGTTGATCTGGTTGATTCATTTGTTTAGCTAATCACTTTGTCTAATCAGTGAGAGGTTTATATACTCCTTTGTTGCTGGCATGACCAGTGCAGCCTCCTGATGAGTTAGGAAACTGGTCAGGGACTGGGAGGTGACTAGATCCCCCAGCAGATTGGAGGGTACATCTCCACATCCTTTCAGTAATCACTTTCTAACAATTAAAATATAATTGGAAGTGAAGGGTACCCTCTGTGGGATACAAATCAGACAGATCCCAAAACCACAGACTGCCACATGAATCACTATGGAAGTGCACCAGCACTTCTATCCAACTCTTCCACAACTACTGTGATTAGAAGAGAGGTGAATACTAACAAAAAGAGAAACTGGACATTCTGATTTCAAAGTGTCTATACACTTTAACCTATCAGAACACAATAAAAACTGTATTCTTTGTCAGATAATAAAAATCTTCTAAGCTGATACAAAGCTCTCTAGTAGCAATATTAGTCAGAGAATTTTATTGGACCTGCCAATTATATGTACATACCCTACAGCTGGAAGGGATCAACATCTCTGTTTAAATGAAAGTCAGGTATTTGTAGCCTAAGTATCATAAGATGCCTACTGGTGAAAACTCCATGTTGATCTTGCCATCCATCTGAGAGGAGTAGAGATACAATATTTTCAAGACAGCCACCATAATGACCATATTGAGGTTCAGTCATTTTCATTTAGGAAAAATACAACACCACAAGAAAGTCTACTGACAAAACCCCCACATCAAAATAACTTTCCATGAGGAGCAAACACTGCAAGATTTTCAAGATGGCCACCAATTTCATTGTAGTCATACTGGCCGTCAGATAAGCATAATTTTGATTTAGAACCAACAAGACATTATAACAAGCTTTCTGGTGAAAACTCGGTGTTGATATGACTTTCTGTTCTGGAGGAGTGAAAATAACAAGATTTTCAAGACAGCTGCTATGGTGGCCATATTGGATATCAGGTTTGCTCCCTTTCCATTTAGTATCAATTAGCCATCATAAGTCTTTTGGTGAAAGCACAATGTCAATATTACCAATTTTCTAGAAGAAGTACAGTTATATGCAGACTTATGCACTTTTGACTTACATGAACTTTGCATTAATAAGATTTCAAATGGAATTTTTTTTAAATTTAAATTTGTAAGTGAAGACTAAAAAATAATTAAATTATTTGCCTAAAACAAAAATGGATTCCTAAACAGCTAAAATGAATGGTATCAAAGTTAACTGAATTACTTATTTTGAATGAAAATAAAAGGCACTGAAACAAAACTGTTTTCATTATGCAATTTTGAAGTACAGGACCTCTCTTGGATATGTAACTATTACTTAAGTCGGGGGTTAGCTGATGTATGATTTTCATGATAGTTGTTGTGGCAGCCAGTATATTTGGTGGATGACCCCCGGAAGAAGTAGCGACACATGTATTTTCATTTATGACCAACTATACGACTTGCATGAAGGAAAAGATGACAAATATTTCACAACACATTCACACTTTTGTCCATAATGGAAGAGGAAAATCAACTTTTCTAGAAAATCAACAAAGAATTCAGCAGAAATAGCACAAAAAATCAAAATATTCACAATTCATACCATTTATCCATAATTCATACCTCAGCTAACAGTATTTTCAACTGAAGATATACGGTTAAAAAAAATGTGATGCATGACTATGAAAGCTAACAAATAAATCTGCCGCTGCAAAAAAGGACAGGTTTTGTACCACCCTTCGTGTTGGTATTTGTACATATAAAAGCATATACATGCATGCAGCCTCACCACAACTATTCTTTCTTTTTGTGTCCTAGACAACAGTTTGATGAGGCTTTTGCAGCATCTGTATTCAATGGAGAGGAATAATTTTGTTTGATTTGGTTAAGTGTTATGGCACAGAAAATCATGAAGGTTCTTTAGTAACAAAGCGACCTCGTGTCAAGTGCCTTGCCAAGGGACACACCATGGTAGTCAACCTGGATAGGATTCAAATCCACACCCGTTCAATCACAAGTCCAGCACACAAATACTGGGCCACAATAGTCCCCTGCTAACTTTGTATATACATAAGTTGTATATCCTTCATAGATTTAAAAAACATATTCTCAAGCTCTATTCAAGCAAGAATCACCAAAACAGATGACTGTATGGATCTTTATTATTTACTACCACACCCTTACAACAAATAAAGGTCACTATGACCAACATTTCACATTTTATTAGCTCCAGTTTCTGTTGTGCTCTAGACCACATAGGCTTATTGCCCCTTGTATGTATGTATATATCTATATCTATATATATATATATATATATATATATATATATACTGCTACACCTATAGTTATGAAATTTGGTGAGGGGATGAATCTTGAAGAGTATTACACCCTCATCACAAATATTGGTCACTGTGACACATATTTCACAATTTAATGACTATGGTTGGATTGTGTGTTTTATGTTTATTTCTTAAGCATTATTCATTCCAGAAACAAACTAGATGATTTTATGCATCTCCATCAGTATCATACCCTTTGAAAAGTTCACAGATTTTACTGGCTTAAAGTTTTGCATTTAGCATATGATCACCAAGGTTTTTTTGCATCCTTTATGCATATTGTCTGGAACCAAGAAACTTGATTTAGATAATGCATGATAAATAGTATACTCTCACCACAAAAGGTTACTGTGACTCATATTTATAATGCTTCACTGACTTGGGTTAAAGTTTGTGTTTTAAGTTTCTTTCTTCAGCACTTGTCAGAGTAGAATAATCCAAGTAAATTACTGTATGTCTCTCTAACTATACCACATCCTTACAATGCAAGGAGGTCACTGTTACCAACATTTCCCCTTTTAATGGTTGGATGCATCTCTATTAGACCATTGCAACCAAAAAGGGTCACTGTGACCTACATTTTATGCTTTATTAACATTGGCTAAGTTTAGGTGTAAAGGTCAAGATGACATATATTTTTCCATTTAGATACATTTTGCCTACATAGAAGGTCCTTTTTGACCAATATAGTTTTAAGTAGGAATGAAAGTGTTTATTCAATGGTAACTTGTTATATTAATGACTATGCATGGAATACTATAATAGGTTACCCTAGCAATGTATAAAGTGCCAGCATTATGCCTTTGCTCACATTTTCTGTGTCTTCCTGACCCATCTAGCATCTGATCTCCCACTGATATCGCATGGATGACAGGGCAATCCAGTTCTGGTATAAGGCACCAACATTAACTGATGGCAACTATGTGTCCTTGAAAAACTCCTTCACCATTAGTTTTAGGGCTTCTTCCCACTACTACTTTCTCAAAAGGTCAAGGACATAGGTCTAATTTGGGATACCCACAGGAGAAAGTGTAAACTATCAATGCCTCTGTCAACATCTGTTAGAACAACTACCAGCTTTGATGAGCAAATTCCAAACCTAACTACAAACAAGGCTGCCAAAGTCAAAGTCCTGTAAGACACCAACAGTACTTTATCTACAAATGGCTTCATGTAAATCATCTGACTCGTCAAGGCAAAAAACTGAGTCAAAATCCAATCCTATGAGTCCTATTCAAGCTGATGATCAGTCTAAAGTAGTTTTTTAAAAATAATTATATTGTTTAAATACACAACAAAAATATTAGTTATATAATGTGACTAAAGCCAATAAGGCAATTCCTTTGCCAGAAGCATCTGAACATTATATATTTGTTAAAAATCTTGTTGATGGTTTCATATCATCAGAAATAATAACAAGGCGTTTATTGTTGGCTATGTCAGTACTTTCATCTGCAATTGCTGTCACAAATGACGAATTTTGCAGGTCACATATAAAACTATCCTCAACAATGTTTGATAGGCTCTCCAGTACTTCTGAACAGGTAGTAAAGTCATACTGAACCGCGGAATTCTTCAAAATGCCAATGACATCAATTTCTTTAGCTGTTAAGTCGTGTATTAAATTAAAAAGAAGAGTTGTATTTTAAAAAGGGATGTCTTTACGCTCGGCCAATGTACACACTTAAGTAGCACTTTCGCTGCTATGTCTTGTTTGTGAAACTGCATTAAAATCTGCCTGGTGTTGTGAACCTTCCAGAGGTCTTGGAAACGCTTGATCACGCGTATTTGGATGCCAATTTTTTATCTGGGACGCAGAAAATCACTTAGGCGGGAGTCCCCCGTACACATGTAATAGGTGGGCGGCAAAATTCAAAGACTTGCCAGTCCAGCTTCAGCCACCTGCTTAGTGAGAAAATGTATTGATCACTTAGCTGTGCTGATATTTACAATGACAGAATTCAGTGGCTGAAAGACCTCTTGATGTACATGTAGTCGTTATAAGAGCACATCAAAAGAACATGACGCAATAACTGGGCAAAAAGTTCAAAGACTTTGACTGGTGGCAGGGTGAAGAAATGTGCTGATATTTACAACGACAGAATTCTGTGGCTGAAAGACCCCTTGATGTACCATGATGTATATGTTGCCGTTATAATAGTACGTCAAAAGAACATGATGCAATTAGCTGGGCGTCAAGTTCAAAGGCTTTGACTGGCGGCTGGGTGGGAAAATATACTGATATTTACAGTGATTGAATTCAGAGGCAGAAAGACCAAGAGATGTACTTGTGGTCATTTTTAAGAGTACATGAAGTAAACCACTTTAGGTTTCATAATTATGTTCATTTCCGAGTGTAGAGGAATAAGCAGTGCATGTGACCTCGGAATCAAGACGTGTTGAGACTTGGACAAAATGCCATTCACAAATTTGGATAGTATTTTTTAGTTAAACGGCAGACTGACGAAGATTGTAATGAGATTCAGAAGAGAGCTAAGTTGCTAGAACTGAAAGTTCAGATGGGACAGTCGCCAAGTGTAAGAAAAGTTTGTGATGCCTAGCTTAGTGCTTGGAATAAGACCTTCCTTGGATTGACAAAATTCAGTCTCACTCTGATGGACAAACGAGAGCTATGTCAATGTTATAAAGAATGTAAAATTAAACTCAGTGGCAACCAATAGTTCTTCTAATTTGCATAGTTTTCTGGGAGGGGACTGCAACTTTTGCTGGTGTGACTCCTATTTTTACCAAAATGAGTTTAAAATCCTAGTGAGACCTCTGCCTTCAATCAACAGTTTTCTGGCAACCCAGCATGCCTTCCCAGTGTACTGTTCTGAAAGTTATAGTTTTTTGGCACATTTGGTCATCGAGGTTTATTTTAGCCTCTGTACATATATGGCAAAACATAAAGACGTCTTCACTGTTACATTCTTCACTCGACTTACCTTTTTTTTGAAAACGTAGCCAGCTGTATGTTTTCAACCATTGCTGCACGAAGTTACGTTTTACCTTACGAGTAACCGTTACCTCATCTTTAGATGATGAAAGCTCCACTAGTTCGATAACAATATTATTATCGACGGTCGGTTGTAAAAACGCGGTCCAAATGATAATTTCGTTTGTTTCGGATCTATTTTAAGTTTTTTACCATGGACACCATTTTCATTCGAACGCTGATAGTATCGTGGAACAACGCAAGGCAAACAATTGAGGGAATGGAAATTGTTGCTTCTTTGCGTGACAAGGATGCGCATAAAATAATAGTTTCTCGTGAGAATCACAGTAAAATCCCATTTTTATTTTTCGCCTCTTTCTTGTGTGTGGTGATTTATGGTTCTAACATACTGTTGCTACAAATGATGTGACAGTTACAGGTCACATAAAGTCAGCTTCAGGCTCCACACGCATTTGTAACCCTATGTATTACGATAACATCAGCATACGAAACTGATGTGCGCGTGTTTTCTTTGTTTGAGCGAGTTGTAATCTAGCCAATGAAGTAGTTAGACCAAACCTTTATTTTGTGCTAATCAGCAAAACATAACATTGGGTGCGTCAATTTACGTACCGGCGACGATTTTTAGACCAAACCTTTGTTTTGTGCTGATCAGCAAAACATAACATTGGGGTGCGTCAATTTACGTACCTTCGTCGACTTTTGTACGTCAAATCGGAAAATTCTGCGTATTTGACGCATGACGCATGGGTAGATAAAACACTGCACCAAGGCATCAACATAACAATATCTGGTACAAATTTGAAACACAATACTTTTTAATTTCTTAACTGAATTTTAAAAAATACTTATTTTAAACTAATTTGTAAGCAAAACACAAACACAAAATGTCCCAATCAGCAAAATGAATTTTCTCAGTTATTGTACTTCATGTGGAAGTCATTGGAATAGGGAATAGCTCACTCAAAAAGAATGTGTACTAGCAAAAACAATATACCAAGATTAGAAGACATGACTTTACTGTTGAGATGCCAAAACCAAAATTAGCTCATTTACCACAGCAAATATCCATATGTTAATATTACAGCACTAACCCACAGACAATAAAGTAAGCACAAACTTTTCAATGACTTTCTAACAGACAGCGACTAAACTGTTGAAAAAGGAAGCTTGATGACAATTATCTTTGGATTCTCATTAATAAATTCTGGACACTAATTAGCTGAAAGTTTACTGCCTGTCTTGAAAACAAAATTCAGAGACACAGGCTGGTATGGGGTGTAGGCCATCGCTATGGGCTTTCCAAAGGTAAGCACTTTTTTTAAACATTCCTGGGGGTTTTTTTTCCTGCTGGAAGCCTTGGCAGCACATTTAATAATGGAGGTTAACCATTGCTGGGGGGTTGGCGGTTTGAAACGGGTGGTGGAGGCAACTGATTTGCCTCTCAGTGTTGGTTCTATCACATCAGTAGGTCTGGCCAAAATGCCACCATTTTTATGTCCTTATAATAATACATGAATTCCCCTAGAATTTCAATACTGGAAGGGTGAACTAATGCTAACACCTCCAGTATTATTAATTGAAAATATCAATGATTACAGAGAATTAAAATAATACAAATTGTAATTTAGGCTAAATGGCTGCCACAGGTTACATTTAACCCAGTCTATCATCTAAATGTACACCACTGATACTTTGATTTCCGCTGGCGTTCATCCTTTGGCATTGACATTTAAGAGAGGCGATATGTAGGAATTGTTAATGTAAGGAGAGAGTTAGATATACTGGGCAGGTAAATGAGAACATTGATTGTACATAGTTTGGTACAGGTAAGTAAATATACTGATGTAAATATGGTCTATATCCCACAGGTGCATGACATTTAACTAAAAAATACTCACCAAATCTAAACACCAACGTGAGTAACATGATCAACATATTATGTACATCCTGAATATTATATAGATTTACAGTGCAAGTAATATACATGCACTTTGTTTCATCAGTTTCTGGTCCCTAAAGCAACCTTCTCCTCTACTAATTATTCAATTCCAACTTTATTATTTTTTCTGACATATTTATATAAGTACTATCCACTATCAAAAAGCTTTTTCCGTATGCCTGGATCTTCCTTGCCATGTTTTGATTGCAGGAGATGGGAGGTTGAAATGGCACTGGAATGGTTTGCTGAATTATCTACAGGAGAAGTTTGTGGGGTATTGTTCTTCTCATGATACTCCTGATAAAAGTCAACATTGTATTGGTGGTCACTGCTTGTAGAACATGCCAGTGTGACTGGAAGACTTATATTAGATACGAGGTCCACATCACTAACTGGTTTGGACTGAAAAGCTTTTCTTAACTCTGTCTCCATTTCATTAGTTAAATCTGACATGGAAACAGACAGGACAATGTCAGATGTATTTAAATCAGATGCACGGTGATGGCTGAATGGAATCTGCCAAGAAAATGGTATCACTACTCCTCCATTTGCATGATCACTTTGTGAAAACTCATCATTGGATGGAAAACATGAAGAAATATTGTTTTCACTAGATCCATCATAGCTTCTTTGAACATGACTATTGCTTTCACTTAGGCTGCCACTAATAAAATCTGTTGATCGAGAATAAGTGTCAAATTCCTGTTCTGTAATACCAGACATTTCATCCTCCCTTCGAATCCGGACAAAGCCATCTTCCACTATGAGCATGGACTTCTTATGCCTTACTCGAACTGGGAGAGTAGCATCTTGTGATAAAGCCTCAGAGTCTCCAGCACTTTTTAAAGCATTCAATGATGTCTTTTCATATTTGGCTTTCTCAGTCTCCATAATATCCTTTTCATTTCCAAGTTTGCGTTTTCTAGAAGCACTATGGCTCTCATTTGAACTTTCTGATAAATGCATATGGTCCACACTACTGGAACTAAATCCTCCTTCACTTCTATAAGCACTATCTCTATCACAGAATAATAACTTGCAAGGCAAAAGATAAAAGAATGTATGACCCTGTCCTTTCTTGTACAAGTACTTCAAAGGTTGAGCTGCAACATATGCAATACTTATGCACATTAGAAGTTCCATGGATCTAAGAAGTGTATGGTATGTCCACCATGGCCATGGGTCTGGAATCCTCTGCTTCAATATGCCATATACTCCAAACATTCCATACAGTTCCAACCCAACGCAAGCAAAACCAAAGAAGGCTGAAACAAAGGTCACTTTAATGGCCAAACTCAAAGTATATCTATTTTTGTGTTCTTTCAACTCATTCTTATTATATACTCCATTTACTTTATACTCAGCTGCTGTGTGGGCCACCATGACTTTATGCCTGTGAGCAGCACTGATGTACAGGCGTCTAAATATCAAAATATATCCAATAAACAACAGTAATCCCCATAACACAAAGAAAAACTGGCAGATGAGTAACAACAGACCTGCTGTAGCATACAACCCAACAATAACATCTGTTGTAATTGACAAGGCAAAGTGAATAAATATAATTGCCAGAAGCACCCATAATTTCTGTACCTTCTTGGATAAGGCTTGTACACGTGTGGCCAGAAGAAGTGCATAGAAAAGGATACTGAACATGGATGTTAGGCATGGAAATACTATACTGTACAGGAAGTAATCAAGGATCCGGGGATAGATCCTTCTGGAGTTGTAGGCATCCACTAGAAGGTATAGTCCTCGGAAAAAACAAACAAGAATGACCAAGACATTCAGGGTCAAGAAGTAATGTTTACTTAAAAGATGTTCCATTTTCCAAAGTCTAATAATGGTAGCCACACAGGTCATCCCAAGCAGCATGAAAGTTGGACCGAAAAAATATATGTGGATTTCCCATGCTTCCTTCCACAATTCTTTGGCTATATCCCACTCTGGCTGTGGCTCAGCAAAAGTTTCTGGTTCCCCCTCTGGTTCTGGATTGCGATGCCCTGGTTCACTGGTTGGTGGTTGATGTTCTGGTTCACTAGTAGGTGGTTTACTATGAGGTTCAATTGTTATTGGGTTTGTTTCTGGCTCACTTTCAGTAACTGCAGGTGGATCCCCTTTTGGTTCAGTGGTAGGAGGTTCACTGTGAGGTTCACTAGATGGTGATTTACCTTCTGGCTCACTGGTTGGTAACTTAGTTTCAGGTTCACTGGATGGTGGTTGTATTTCAGGCTGAACAGTAAATGCATTTGGTTTGGGGTTGTCAGAGTTCTGAGTTGGCTCAGGTATGTGAGGTTCAGAAGAATGTTTATTGGGCTCAGAGGTGGGGTTGTGTTGTTCATATGTTGTTTTGGCTTCTGCTTGGTCAGGAGTTGGTTTACTGAGCTCAGGTGTAGGTGCTTCAGGTTCAGGTATACCTGTTGGTTTAGTATCTTTCAACGATGGTTTGTCAGGCATAGAAGAATGTGCTTCTGGTTCAGGTGTCCCTTTAAATTCAGTTGATTTTGATGGTGGTTCTGGCTCTGGAGTGGGCATTTCAGGTTCAAGACTAGATGTTTCAAGCTCAGATCTTCTTGTAGGATCTAATGATTCTAAAGTGATTTCAAAGGTGGATGAAAGTTCAGTTGTTTCAGATGCATAGAGGGTTAATCTGTCTGAGGAATCATCTGGTTTAAAGATCTCTGTTTGTGTCTTTGTGCCACTGGAGGAGGTAGTTAATACAGAAATTGGTATTTCTGAAGATAATGCTGATTGAATAGGTTCACTAGTGAGTACATATTCAGTTACAAGTAATTCAGGAGTTGGCAAATCCATGGATGACATAATATCAATTGTCTCTGATAGAGTGTTACTTGCTAATGACAAATGTGTGGTCCTTGAAGAGGTAAGGTTTGTAGGCCTGAATGGTTGGGTCTGAAATGAATCTATTCTAACACTTGATGATGCATTATGATTATATCCTACTGAGGAAAAACTTGTAGTTATAAAAACTTCTGGCTTAGGTTCAGGAACCTCAGTTGGCTCAATGAAGGCAGCAGATGATGATATTTTCCCATTCCAGAAATCTGTTGCTTTACTGCTTACTGATGAAGTGTCAGGCATTATATTTCTATGAGTAAAATTATGACCAAGGCTATTCATCAGGTGCAAGAAATCTTCTGATGAGACACTGAATGGAGAAAATATTCTATAATAATCAGAAGAATAAGTACTTTCTACTGGCCCAGAGAACATGTCTGTTCCATTCTGTTTCACTGAGGAAATTTTTGGAGATATATATTCATAAACTCTGATGGCAGATAAAGATTCAGTCGATGTTGATCCAAAAGAAGAAGCAAGCACTGAAACAGACTTTTCTGCTTTGTAAAAATTAGTAATTATTTCTGAATATTTCTGGCTAGCAGACATATAAGTAAGCTGAACAGAGACAGAATGAGTTGCCTCTCTTACTCTAGTTTGAACAGGGTTAATAGTAATGGACATTGACTTCATTTCTAAGGGGTGTAATATATCTTTGTGCACTAATCTGGAATCAGTATCATAAGAAACAGAACTTGAATGATTTTCAACTACCAGTTGTTGAATATTTTGTATGCTGTGGATCGAAGTATTTGTGGGCATTGCTGACATGGATGGAGTCACCAGCATCTCTAAATAAGTTGAAAAATGACTGCCACTAGATTCAATCTGAAAAACACACTTCTGACAGGAATATATTGGTATATTCTTTGTTTCCTGTAGATTCTTCTCTGAATCCTGACTTGTGTCAAATTCATTTGTAGAAGTAGGTGATGAACTTATTGCACTAGAAACAAAATATGGTATACTTGGAAATATATGCACATGACCGTCATGTAACTCCACAGGGATATCACCATTAACTGCTTTGCTTAACTGTCTGGAAGTAAACAAAGAATCAGAAAGGAATTTTAAACTTGAAGTTTCTGTGAATGGCACGAGGGTTTCTGAACTTGAAGCAGAAGCCTCCAAACTTGAGACACTGAAAAAAGAAGTGAGGGTATCCGAATCTGCATCACATCTGGGTGGGATGAATTTGTCTAAACTTGAGTCAATGATGGATGATGTGATTATTCCTGAATTAAAATCTGCATAAGATACAATGAAAGTACCTGAATATAAGTTTCCAATAGATGAAGTGAGAGTCCCTGAATTTATATTTCCAATAGATGAAGTGAAAGTCACTGAATCTGAATCACTCAAGACTGAAGTGCAGATTTTGGAACGTAAAGCACTTACTGATGGAGTAATAGTGAAAGTAGTGAAAGGACTACTGGCTACTAATTGAGCAACTAACTTTGTAACTAGTATACTCTGAGTAGTACTTGCTTCAGAACCATTGAAATGCAAAGATTGGTTTTTGTCTGAGATATTAGCCACTTGATACACAGGATTTCCTGTTCCATTCACATCATGGAATACTAAGTCATTTGGACTAGAAAATTCTTCCTTTACCACTGGTTGGTGTAAATCAATCACTTCACGTTTTTCATGGTTAACAGCATCCCTTGTGAATCTCCTTCTTTGAACTGGCTCAACTAGACCATGTAGAACTTGCCTTTGTGAAGGTTCTTCCTTGAAAAACCCTTCAACTGACACGTATGCAGAAAACTGAACACCTTCTCCTCCATGCAGATCTCCATTTGGCGGCTGTTTAGTCTGCTCTCTTTGAAACAAATTATTTAAAATATCTGACTTCTTATGATGAAAGCCACTTTCTTTTGTTATCACAGGCAGTTTATTCTTTGATGGATACTTTGGGAATAGGATGCTCTCATGAATCATCGTTGAATTATGCCTCTCTGAGTAAATTTCTCTATCATGTGATCTGACAATGTCTTGACCATATCCACTGTTCAAGGTCATGGTGAGAATGCTGATCCACATTAATATGGCATCTATGAGTCCCATCTTTTTCTGAAGACTGTCCTTTGTGACTATGTTCACAAGACATGCAGCTTATCATCAGAGTAAACATGCAGTTAGATCTGGTGCAGTTGGATATGGTTACCATAGTAACAAAAAGACATTGAATTTCCAGCTGGGTGACCTTGGAAAGGAAGTTCTTCTATTCTTTGATGGTTCAGAAGAATCTGAAAAAAAAAAAAATTTTTCCCACAAACTGCAATAACCTTCAAGATGTTATATAAAAAAGATAAATGTGTGAATATCTTAAACTTTGTTCACTGGTAAATGTAATATTGAAATAAAATGTTAACACCTTCCTGAAACATGGTGATATTTTTCTGAGATTCAAAAACATATAAAACTGACTGAAATTGCCTTTGCTATCATAATAGGGTGATTCTATAAGACTTTAACAGACCAGTGGTTAGGCATATTGTGAAATGAGATTGCATCCTTAACTAACCCTACACATTTTGAGCTTGTCAATGTATTAACTTCTGACTGAAACCCTGCCCCCTCTCCTGGCAGATTAAATGCGTGGCAGTACTCTATGAAACCTTCTTTGACTTAACGCTGGACAAAGTCATAATCCGATTATGACATTAAAGATATTATCTAATTTAATTAGATTACCTCCACTGGATGCTAAAAATGTTACAGTAAATGAAGAGAAAATTTGTCCAAATTATCTGGCAACTATCTAACTGGCCCCTTGAACAACCACTTTCAGTGCAGAGAACAAACATAACAAACAAACATAACACACATTCATTTTTAATTTATCAATATTAAATGAAGGTGAGGAAATGATTTAAGTGTTACGACTTTTGAATCAAGGATGATGGGAGTCTCTGATGGCTAACAAATAATGTGAAAATAACATGTAATTAAACATCAAATTTATTGCTAAATTTTTCTTACATGCAAGTCTTTTGTTGCATTGCAAAGAAAGGCTTGGATCTGTCATGTGAGCATTTATTCATTAATATTACAGTTGTAGAATACTGTTGCTGAAATTTTTTTTCCGATTTATATGATGGTCAATATTTATTTCAAACCAAAAAGCTATATCAGCCAAGGTTCTGATTCATCCACATATCTAAATATTGGTGAACTGCCAATATATTTCTTGACTTCATGCTTAACACATCAAATGCATTCTGCAAGTCACCTAGGAATGTGGCAAACCCAACCAGTTATACTGTACCTATAAAATGGTGGAAGTCATTAACAAGATTTTCACCTTGAAATGATATGAAAGGATAAATTTGATTGGTTGCATTGATAATGCACCTATATCCATGAAAGTTATTGTTATTGAGGCTTTGAAGCTTACTGATCTGCCAAGGTGTAAAGATGAATACAGATCTGAACCTGGCCAGTGAGGATAAACAAACAGGACTTGGTGGTGGTTTTGTATGTGTATCAGTTAAAAGATATGGCAACATTTTGTTTCTTCATGTCTTGAATCAATCCCTGTTACAAGACCCAAACCTAGATTTGAGTTTCATGTGCCCATAGCTGACACTACAGAAGAAAAAATGTCCAACTTCAAAATAATTCAAATCTGTATAAATTTTTATTTATAATTTTGCAAATCAGATGAAAATCCAATCGATTTTTGCATGCAAATGTACATACCAAGGTTACCTATTGTAACTGTGTTGTTTCACTGTACTACCAATATTTGTTAAAACAATAAGTTCATAGTTGAAACATCTTTTAAAAATTGCTGGAATAGCCTGAATATCTATCAGAGCATCTAAATGAATCAATATCAGGTCATCTAAATATGAATAATATCAGATCATTTGAATATGAATAAATATCAGGTCATCTAACTATGAATGAATATCAGATCATCTAAATGAATCAATATCAGATCATCTGAATATGAATAAATATCAGATCATCTGAATGAATCAATATCAGATCATCTGAATATGAATAAATATCAGGTCATCTAACTATGAATGAATATCAGATTAAATATGAATGAATATCAGATCATCTAAATATGAATCAACATCAAGTCATCTAAATGTGAATCAACATCAGATCATCTAAATATAATAAATATCAGATCATCTAAATATGAATAAATATCAGATCATCAAATATAATAAATATCAGATCATCTAAATATGAATAAATATCAGATCATCTAAATAATAATAAATATCAGATCATCTAAAATATGAATAAATATCAGATCATCTAAATAATAATAAATATCAGATCATCTAAATATGAATAAATATCAGATCATCTAAATATGAATAAATATCAGATCATCTAAATATGAATAAATATCAGATCATCTAAATATGAATAAATATCAGATCATTTAAATAATAATAAATATCAGATCATCTAAAATATGAATAAATATCAGATCATCTAAATAATAATAATTATCAGATCATCTAAAATATGAATAAATATCAGATCATCTAAAATATGAATAAATATCAGATCATCTAAATATGAATAAATATCAGATCATCTAAATATGAATCAAAATGCTCAATATATTTTGATGGCGTTTTCAATATTCTGTGTCAGATTGATGTATTTTAAAAAAACACCATTCATTTTTGTACATATTCTCATATGAAACATTAACATAATACAACAAATGGTGGCTCAGTGGTCAGCATCCTACAATTATGACTGGAATGGTGCAGGTTTAAATCCTGCCCAGACTTGGTTGGTTTGGCCACCATGGTAATATCCCTGGGCAAGGCACTTTCATAGCTTGGCAGGACATAACCTATCATGTGCTTTTGTGATGTTAAAACATCAAGACAAACAAGAGGAACAGTGAGCAACTTCCCAACATAAATATACATGTACCTCTCCTGCATTATACACTTACCCCATGATGTTATAGTAAACAGAGTGCATGGCTAAAATAGTTCAAGTACAGTCAAATATTATGACTGATCAACAAGCATATCACCCGAAGATATATATATATATATATATATATATATATATATATATATATATATATATATATATATATATATATTCAGTATCACAACAATCCACTGACACTGCAATATTAGCTGCATTCATATAATTGTCATCTACTGCATCCAGGCAATGTTAACGGGCAATAACTCTTACAAAAACCATAGGAACACAAAGATTTGTTAATATGCCATATGTGTGTTTGATCTGGATTTTTAACATAGCATTAATAATTTTTCAATCATATCACTATGATGTCTGAAGTGTGGCAGTTTATAGTGATGTCTAGCACTGGGACATCATGCCACAGACATGTAGCATGATGTCCCACCCAGTCACATTATCCTGACACCAGGCCGACCAGTCCTAACACTAACCTCTTAATGCTGAGCGCCTAGCAAGGCATAATATGCCATATGCATATTAACATGATTACAGATGATGACCATAGTGATCAATAAACAAGAGGCCCAAATGGGCCTGAGATTGCTCACCTGGCTGATGTAATCCAAAGAGCCAACTGCAAGAGCAGCTAACCTAGAAAACTGAGTCAAAATGCCAAGACAATGAGTCACAGTTGGTCAAATACTGTTCAATGGTTATGAGATACAGTTGTTTCCATAAAGGTAGTAATTGCAGCCATATTTCATGGTGGAACAGCATAACAAGTATAAATCTGAATGTGTTGAAGCTAGGAAACATTGTCAAATCTGATGAAAGTCCACAAAGAGTATTTTGGAAGACATTATTCAAGTCTCTGTTTTTATTTTTAGGAGCAGCAGTCATATTTCTTGGCAGATTAGCTTCATTAAAACAAACATAAAAGTCCTTCGTGCCATATAATTTCTACAAAATTCAAATTTTTTGAGTGGTTTTTGAGAAGTCACTTAAATAATTTTCCATTTTAGGTAATGGCTACCAGATTTGAAGGCAAATCATGATGAGCATAGTATTTATTTCAATTGAGTTTTGCCTGCTGAAATCATATTGTGATATATTCCAATGTAAATGATTCCATTGCTAGCAAGCCAACCATGTGAAAAACCCATATGATACCCTTTTAATGTGTGAATTTCTGAGTCTGTAAGTTTTATTTTAATAAAATTACATGTTCTACCAGCTGTGGTTTCCTTATTTTGGAACAAATCAGAAGGATTGTGTGTATAGCAAGATAAAAGATGGGCAGCATATAATAAGACATATAATGGCCACCTTTTACAGATGGATGAAGCTGACACATGGATAATGGCAAAATAATTGCTACTAGTAGCTCATGTTACCTAAGCAACAACCCCAAAAGCTAATGATTTTGCCTGTTTATTGAGTATCCTATCTGGTTCAGGTTTTTCAGCAGTTATTGGCCACTACTAAACTTTGTCTGGTTCCTGTGTTGATTTTTAATGCGAAGAAATATTTTGAACCAACAAAACAGTTCCACAACCAATCAAGCTAACAGAAAATTAGGGTGAAACACCAATACATAAGAATTTGCACCAATACAAATTGTGATATGGCATTACACCAACAATGTGACCCAAATTTCATTGCTGGGATAGTTGTATTCTCAAGATTTTGTTATACACTTCATTCAACTGCAAGGCAAGAAGGGCAATAATTATAGCAAGAGTTTCTGAAGGACTCACAGTACTAATGGAATGGAAACATGGGAACCAGTCTAGGAATGGGTGAAGATTAAATAGAGCATATATGGGTTTGGCTGGCCAGGATTGGTTGATAATGAAAGTTAGATTTTAGTAATGAGAATCTTTTGTGAGATTTTAAGTGAAGAAAAACCCCGAGACCTTGTTTTATTGATAGAATTTCAGTCCTTTAACAAACCTGAGTTTGGAATACTCATTACTGATTACTGAAATTAGCACCTGGCTCTTTGGTGTGAATTCAAAGTACATGTTTCAAACACACACAGATCAGGAAAATGCTGTGGCTCAGATGGTTTTCTCTACACAGAAGCTATCATCCAGGATGCATCTGTACTGATAAATATATTTCAGATCATAAACACTCAGAAATTTAAAGTTACTGAATTTTTAATGTCATGGTGTTTTCACAGGTACACTATGGGAGCTGAATTAGTACCCTGAGTCCTGAAAGGGACAGATGCTCTATTGTACAAAATGATTTTCATTGAATTCAAGCTAAACCATTCCTCCTTTGTAACTGAGGAGCATTGAAACCATCTCTGATATTCTCAAGTGAAAAGATTTTCAAAGGAAACACTGTGGTAGCCATACTGGATGAGAGATTTGCACCATTTTCATTTATGGCAAACTAGACAACATTAGAAGACTTTCGTTGAAAACCCAATGTTGGTAAAACAAACCATGCCAGATAATTAGTGGCAAGATTTTATATATGTTCATTGTGGCAGACATATTTTAGGTAAGACTGGCATTGTTTTTGTTCAGGACCAACAACGTATAATAATTAGTCTTTCTGGTAAAACCCCTATTTCAACATGAATTTCCATTTAGGAGAAGTTGCAATGATCAATGCCATGGTAGCCATACTGGATGCCAGATGAGCACTATTTTCATTTAATACCAACTAGATATCGTATGAAGTCTTCTGGTGAAAACCCAATGTTGGTATGATTTTCCATCTAAGAGGAGTAGTGATAAGTTGTTCAACATGGGTATCTTGGCAACCGTATTGGATGTCAGTTCAGCACAATTTTTACTGAAGATCAACTAGAGTCTTTAAGAAATGTTCTGTTGAAAACCTCATGCTGATATAATTGTCTGTTCAGGAGGTGTAGCAATAACAAGATTTTCAAGATGGCTACCATTGTAACCATACTGAACATCAAAATGGCATAAAAAATCTTTTAGTGAAAATCCCATGTTGATATGACCATCTATTTAGTTGAAGTAGCAATTGCAAGCTTTTCAAGATCCCTATCATGATGGCCATATTTAATGTTGGGGTGCTCTACAGATATTTTATACTTCTGATTCTTTGACAGGTGTAAGGTGAAGTTTGCAACATGCACAATGAAGAGAATAATTTTTTTACATGTACTTATGGAAACTACATGATCTAAGCACACCGTTGACCAAAATGGCTGCTCCCATGTGTTTGAAAATTCATTAGTCTAAAGTACAGTATCTTGAGCAGTTATGAACAGAAGTATAACAAATTTTGTCAGATTAGGCAACACTAGCTTGTGAAAAGCAATGAATAATATTGGCTCTCTTTCTTTACAATTAACCATTGAAGTCCTGGAATGACCAGGCAGTGCTAGTAGTTTTTTGTACCAACTAGACATCACAAGAATTCTGGTGAAAAGCCATTGTTGAGATGTCTTTCCATCATGGAGGAGTAATGACAAGGTTCTGAAGATGACCAATGTGGTGGCCATATTGGATAGAGTATCAGCATAATTTTTATTTATGCCCAGCTAGATACTATAAAATATCTTCCAGTGGAAACTTCATGTTAACAGACCTTTCTATTCAGAAGTAGTAGCAATAACAAGATTTTCAAGATGGCTGCCGTTGTGGCCATACTGTCTGTCAGATCGGTACCATTTTAATTTAAGGTCAACAAGACATCATCAGACAGGTTTAGTGAAAATGCCATGATGATTTGATCATCTATTCAGATGAAGCAAAAGTAACATTTTCAAAAGATGTCCAACCAGAACCAATTTCATCAAGAAAAAGACATGAGAAGAATATATCTGGTGAAAACCCCATTTCGATATGACATTCCATTCAGGAGCAGAAGTGATAACCACTCTTTCAAGAGGGTTGCTGTGGCTGCCATATTGGAGATCAGATCTGCACCATTTTCATTTAGTGAAAATCCCATGTTGATAAGACTATCCATCTCAGAGGAGTAGCAATAACTAGATTTTCAAGATGCTTGTTTGGATGTCTGAGCAGTGGCATCTTCTTTTAGGACCAACTAACCTCAGCAGGGTAAAGTTCATGACCAATGTCCAAGTAGTTTTGGAGGAGTAGCAATAACAAACATGTGCCAACAGACAGACAGATGTCAGAAATGGATTACAGGCCATCCCCAAAGGTCTTATGGTCTCTAACCAGCAGAGCAAGAAAAGAAAAAATGCAATGGATGAAAGTGATAAATGGAAAAATGGAATGCAATGTTTTGACCATGAACAAGAAACCATGAGATGATAGATGAAATGCAAGTATGAACAGAATGCAAATGGAACAGAACAGAGTGCAAACAAAAGCAAATGAAATGTAAACAGAATGAAGATTCCATTTTAGGGTCTTAGCTACATAATGATTCATGCAAGGTATGATGACAGTCTGCTAAAGGATTTAGCAAATATATGCAAATGAAACTATTCAACCAAAACCTTGAGAAAGTGTTGATATTGCTGGAAAAGTTGATATGGTACTGTCAAGGTGATGACTATAATTTTGACCAAATTTCATGGCAGTCCATTAAAAATAGAAGGACTACAAGACTGTCTAATGTATGGAAGGATGGATTGATGGACACAAGGATTCTTACCTGTACATACCACTACCTATATAGACATACATACCACTACCTATATAGACATACGCATAATAACAAACAAATACTACAAAGAGGTACTGTTTACTACTGACAGCTATAAACCTGCATCACTAAAGACTCAACTCTTTCAAACAAGGAAAAATGATACAAGGAGAAAAGATCTGCTACTAAACAACTGTAGAAGCATGGTAGCTGATAAAAATCTAAAATACAGTGATTGCCTGAATTCATTTTGGTGCACACATATGGCTTATATCATTCAATATCAATTCAGAAAACATCAAGCTAATATGTCTGTGGCCATTAATTTTGATCCTGCAGACTCTAAAATAACAATTATACAGTCATTTACAGAAATGGTTTAGATTTACAACTACAAACAATCATTTGTCTGAATCTGCTGAATATATTTATGCACCCATTAATTTTGCTGGATTCTAAAATTACAATTATCCTGTGATTCCAAGAAATGCTTTCTGATTCTAAAATTACAATTATACAGTGATTTCAAGACATGCTTTCAATTTATGAGTACTACACAAACTTAAAAGTGCATGAAGCTGCTGAAACGAATGGACTCAAAAACAACAGAATTAGAAAGCTACTTATTTGTAAGGGATTTGAACTGTAAAAAACTACATGTACTTAACAAATCTTGAGAATTTGTAATGTAATCAACATTTTTGCTATGAATTAAAAGTTTAAAACTTCTGGATTAACTCAACTATCCTGACAGAAGTTATATCTGTCATGTAAAATTAATCCATGAAATGGGTGCTTGCTCAGATAAAGTTAAAAACTGCTGCTACTGCTGTTAACACCAACATCAAATTTCACAGATCAGTACAAATTAAATATTACATCTGTTGTTATGTTGATCTAGGTATATTATGAAAGGGTGTGGCTCATTTTTCTCGTATGTTATGAGCATAAAATCAGAAATGCAATTACATTAGTCCTACAATAGTGTGAACCTCATTTTTATGAATTTCGGGAATAACCAACATATGAATAAGCAACTTCTGGTCAAAGCCCTTAAAATACACCTTAGTCTATGCATATGCCCATCATGGTCATGTTTATTCATGCAAGACAAACTACATCTAAAAGTTTATTTGTTCTCATACAAAAAAATTGAAAATGCTTCTTATGACCAGAAATGTGTGAATGCTTAAATATTCTTTTAGATCATCTGGTTGACTTGAATTGGAGTTTATCGTACTGATCCAGGTCTCCACTGGTCTCATCAGTATTTTCCCCTTCATTGTTTTTGAATTTTTTTTTAAACAATAAAAATATTTTATAGAAAGGTACCTATAAACCTTGGCTAAAACAAATGAGTTAACAACAGTGTGACTTTCAAAGACCAAATGAAACAAGTCCTTCAAAGAGACTAAGATGTTCTACTGGGAATTCAAGATAAGACAATTTTGTTTTCCTTTTAATTGTCAAGTGCTGAATCAATCTCCCATATAGATCTTTCCTGTAGACAGTGCTTACATAGTTATCTCCTCCTAGCCAATAGGTGTCAGCAATAGTGTCGGCCATTATGGTGCTGACGAAGCCTGGTTACCAAGTATGCAAACTTTTGACTAGTTATGGTAACATACCTGTTAACCTTACACACTTATTTCAAATTACTTAATAATTCATCTCATGTAAGTAACCAATATGAACCGAGTATCATTTAAAAGCAGATTTGTATTACACAAATTGATAAATTTTATGTATTACTCTTTGTCCTCTATTAAGAGACTACCTCTCTGGAGATTCTGTAATTGTAATAACTTAGAGCTATAAGGAGTTTCACATTTTGCTGTGTGCATCTAAAAGGAATAAATTAATTTAAATATTTATGATGTGATACTGTTAATAGATATCTCAAAACAAATAACATAAACTGTGATGGATAAATCAATAAAATATAACACTGCTTTATTGTATGTGTTTACTGGATTTATATATATGTAATATCTGCACTAAAAAAAAATTACTTTTATCTGCTTCATTCTTTCTTCCATTCACTTTTTCCTCTGTGTGATCATGATTACACAGATGTATTGATACACGCTCAAAATTCTATTTGATACAAATATTACACACTGAAATAACAATCAAATAATCATGTATGGCACAATGCAGTGGTTTTGACAATAATTTAGCAATCAATAGTTTTGGTGTGCTTCTTAGAGAAGATGTGTTTTACAGGACGGGGTGATGTTGATAAGAAGTTTTCATGGTTTATTTCTTTAATTACTGAAAAAACAAGGTTACAGGATATGCATGATGGAGGCAAATATCTTGTATCTCGTTATCAAATTATATTGTATGCAGGAAGCGGTGGTTTTGGACAAGAATTTTGCAGGTAAAAAGGTATTATTATATGAGTACTAGATTTAATAGGATCAATAAATCATGGTCCTAATTTGTGCAGTAAGAAGACTTCAAAAATTATGTAAGTCATACTGTGACTTGTTGACCTTCTCTTTTTCATAACTCCAATAAAAATAACTGTGACAATTTAATCTCTGACCTTTCATCCTACACCTGTTTCATAACTGTAAAAATCAGAATTGTGACTTTTTGTTCTTTGACCTTAAATCCTACAATCAGGTATTAGTCACTATCTCTTCTCTCCCACTCATTGCACCATCGCAGTAATTCAAGGCGGGGGGGGGGGGGACATTATAAAATGCTTTAAAGTGTTCTCTTGTCAGGTCAGCTAAATCTGCATCATTTGAAGGTTTAAGGTGTTATGTGCGCTTTATCTGAAAGACCATAACTGACTGATGATATCTGGAGATTGTGTCAAAACTATTTGGCATTTTGCATTCGCAGATATAAGGTGTCATCATTTTGCTTTATTTTTTATCCAAAAGCTGCTCTTATGATTGTGCAGTGATTCTATTGTTTTTTTGAAGCAATTGATCATGACTGAAATTTAAGGACTGGACTCGATCTGGTCCACTAAAATAGGAATAACTGGGAAGAAGACTTAATTGGCATTGCCCAGGGATTATATTTTATTAGCTTTCTGATCATACTAATCGTTTGTAATTTAGAATTACTTTTATCTGTTTTACTATAAACATCACTTATCTACACACATAAGCTTTTCTGTTGACATGACTGCTTGAGATAATCACTGGTATTCAGAATCAACATGTAGGAAATAATCGTCTCTCAGGCAAACCACAGCGGTGAATCAGTACCTTAATGGCAGATGGTCACGTGATATGAATATGGCCGTGCCCATGGAAACAAAAACAGAAAGGTCTATTCTTCAGTGATACAAGATTTCAAATTAGCTGCAGTGGTACACATACTAGATGTTAGCCTGGCACCATTTTCATTTAGGATAAAGTAGACATCATTAGAAGTCTTTTGGTGAAAACCCCATATTCAAGAAGAATTACAATAACAAGATTTTCAAGATGGCATCCATGGTAGCCATATTGAATGTGACAGTTACACCATATTTACTGAGGACCAGCTAGACATCACAAGAAGTCTTTTAGTGAAAACCCATGTTCATATGACCATGCATTCAGGATGAGTAGTAATAACAAAAATTTTTAAGATGGTGGCCATATTGGATGTCAGATCATCAACATTTTTATCTAGCAATAAAAAGATTTTCAAGACGGCCATTATGTGACCATATCTGATGTCTGATAAACACAATTTAGTACCAATTAGACCATAGGATAAATTTGTGTGTCAAGTTTCAAAGCAATACTCAAAAGAGTTTAGAAGGAGAAGAGAAACAAACTTGTGCTAATGAACAGGAGACAGATAATGGATGACAGACAATAGACAAGCCAATAATCTCTTCTGGTCTATGACCAGTAGAGCTAAAAAAGATATGTAAAATTTGTTCAAGAACTGAGGTAATACTCTACTATCCAAACAGAATTTCCAGGAATTCAATACCGACAATTTTTTCTATTCAGCGAAAGGGTGCTGATACCATTTCAGCTATTCTTGAGTGATCAGATTTTCAAATTAGCCACTGCGGCAGCTATACCTTAGATATAAAATTTACACCATTTTCATTGAGGACAAACTGAGACAACATTATAAGAATTTTGGTAAAAACCTAATGTTGATAATTAGTGACATGATGTTCACAATTTTCATTGTGGCTGCCATATTTGAGGTCAGATTGGTCATATTTTCATTCAGACCAACCACATGTTAATTTGGACTTGATTTTAAGAAGTAGCAATAGCACAATTTTTAAGAGGCTGTTGTGGTGGCCATATTGAAATGTCAGATTAGCACAATTTTCAATGTGGACCATTTAGACATGATAAGAAGTGTTTCAGTAATATCCAGGTGGCACTATTTTTCATATAGGACCAACTAGACATGAAAGAAATTTTCTGATGAAAACCATATGCCAATAAGACTTTTCATTCAGGACAGTTAGAGATAACAAGATTTTCAAGATGGCTGCAATGGCCATAAGCTCAGCCCCATTTTCACCAAGGAATAAGTAGACATCTTAAAAGGTCTTTTCCTAAAAACCCAATGTTGATATGATAATCCATTCAGAAGCAACAATGATAATGAGATTTTTCAAGATGTCCACAGTGGTGGCCATACACTGTGGCCATATTGGGTGTTCAAATGGAACCATTTCATTTAGGACCAACTTGATATCATAGTGAAAACCCTACGTTGATATAACGTCTCATTCAGGAGGTGTAGTGACAAGAAGAAATTCAAGATTGTGGTGGCCATACTGGATGTCCATGGAGCATCATTTTCATTTAGGACCAACTAGACATTGCAATGTATGTGTTGAGGGAGTTTCTTAAGCAACATAGATGCCATATTTGCTTGAGCCAGTCTATATTTTCAAGCAACAGATGTGATGTAGTTCACCATTTTTGAAAATCTCAATAATTCCATAAAGTTTTGGATTTATATCTCTTGAACACTTGATTACATGGTTTCTTCATATTTATGTGTTCAATTTATTTTAGAAATATTAAAACTAGACAGTGCAAATATTGGACCCAGAGGACACAGATTTTACTGAAATAGAATATTTTAGAAAAAAGAAATGGACAGCATGCAGTCAATTTGCCTGTTACATTTCATTGAAACTCCAATAATTTGACATTGTTAGGGATCCCTTAGTGACAATCAGATTAGAAATTATAAATCAATGAATGAAATGACCAAGTCTTGTGCATTTTTTATATCCTTGATGCTTTTTGTTTTTAAAATCAGTACAGAGGTACAAACAAGCAGGTTGGTATGCAAATACTTTTTTTATAGCCCATTTATCATTTATAGCAATACAATATGTTTAAACTAAAAGTACTTGATAACTGCATGGTGGAATCATAAGCAACAAACATGTTATTACTGCAGGATTTAATTTGGTTGCATAGTTGAAATATTTAAGTTAGAAGCATCTAAACAAGCCCTTCAGAATAATTATCATGCATTTCTTCTATGGAATAGCATTCATTAGTATCAAAATCTGATCTAAACACCCTCCCTCCAATACCATACAGTTGTGTGGGAAGTGAGCTATTTTCAAAATGCACATTGCATTTTCTCATCACAGTAGCCAATACTATGCAAAGACAAGACAGGAAACTTACCACTATTAAACCTGATATGTCACTGACAACTTTCATTTTAACAGAGATGGAACATAGGAGGTTCACAGACATCAGGGGTTGAAGATTGCTAATTCTTCTAACACAAGAATATAAAAACATGTAAACCTGTTTCGTCATTATCTTTAATTTTAGTACAAATGAATTAAAACAAAATGTGATGCTGTATTTTTCCTTCACTTAATTAAGAATTTTTAAATTTAACTAGATTTTTCTTCAATCTTCTAAGACGCTCAGTTTGCCCATAACATTTCACACACCATATTGCCACAAGGAATATTGTATACACAAAAGCAAAATAGGCTTAAATTAGCCTATTTTCATACATAACATCAAAGTTAATGTACCATTTCATTGAGAAAATCATACATGATGACATGAAGAAAGACAAGCAACTGTACAAATATTCACATTTGTTGTTACTTTTTCACAGGGTTTTATTTGCAAAGAAAACAAATTTCACAGGATTCCCCACTGGTTATCCAAGATATTTAAAAAAGATGTACATCTTGGGTACTGTTAAAATAACTTTAAATTGCCTTTATTTTGGAATATGATTGATGGGTGTTATCTGGGTCATCAACTATAGAGCTTGGCCTTACTTGAGATGTGTATCTCTGAAAAGACAATTACATGCAGCTATGCTTAATCGTTTTTACATACTGGATTACAAAAGTAAACTGGAAGCATGAGTCCCTCAGAAGGACTGACATTCTACTGTTGAAACAGAATTAAGATCATTTCCTCTTTTAACTGCTGAGAGTTGAAACCATCTCTGCCATTCTTGAGTGACATGATGTTCAAATTAATACTGTTTTATTCAGTCATATTAGATGTAAGATTGGCACCATTTTGATTTAAGACAAACCAGAAACCATTAGAAGACTTTTGTTGAAAAGTCTGTGCTGATATGACCATCCATCAAGAAGAATTACTGACAATATTTTCATTGTGGCAGCCATATCTGCAGTCAGATTGGCACCATTTTCATTCAAATCAGCTACAGCTCATATTTAGTTTTTTGGCATAAGCCCTATGCTGATATGACTTTCCATTTAGGTGTAGTAGGAATTTTCAATACGGCTGCCATGTTGACCATACTGAATTCAGATCAGCACACAATTATGACGTCATAACAAGTCTTCTGGTGAAAACCCAATGTTGACAAGACTTTCAATTTTGGAGTAGCAACAAGATTTTCAAGATGGCCAATGTGGAGATCATATTGGATATTATATATCAGCAAAAATTTTTTTCAAGACCAACAAAACACCATAAAAAGTCCATTATGGTGGAATAGTGATACAAGGTAAGATGGCCACTGTGGTGGCCATGTTGGATGTCCAAGCTGCAGCATTTTCATTTAAGACTAGCAAGACATCATAGTGTGTCTTCTGGTGAAAACCTCACACCAATATAACTTTACCTTCAGAAGAAGCAGAGCTTTCAAGATTTTTAAGATGTCTGCCATGGTTGCCAGCACCATTTTTATGTAAAACCAAGTTGATATCATAAAAAGTCTTTCACTGAAAAACCCATGTTGATATTACCATCCATTCAGGAGAAGCAGTGATAACACTATTTTGGACTAAGGATTATAAGTTCTTCTGGTCTATGACCAGTAGAGCTAAAAAATATTGCTTAAAACAGAAGTTTGAAGGTTCTGTTGTTGATATTTGTACACTAAATGATACTGCAGGCTAGACTGATCATCTGGCCATTTTATTATTATCAGTGAGTCAGGTAACAAGACAAACTGTAGGCTCCCTTCATCACTGGTTCACACACTGTCATTAGCATTTTAACCAGCTGGATATGCAGGTGTGCATTTGCAAGAGTTTTCAATCTGTTAAATTAAAAGAATATGAAGTTATATCCAACCAGCAATGTTAAGTGTCAAATATTTACAATGTTAACACTTAGCTAATTGGTTAACACTAAGCAGTGCAATCACAATGCTTTGCATTTACATACGCATAGGGTTTATGCTGTTATTAGTGGTCATTCCTTATACATGCACACATATCCACAAACAAAGACTTAGTCCCCAGGGATCACATCTTGGAAACCATCAAGATCCCCACCCTACAACCATCCAACGCATTAAACTGACAAATTATTTAGGCAGCTACTGTTACTGTAACAAATACCTATTAAAACACAATTTATATAAGTCCAGATTTTTATTTTATCAAGTACCTCTACTTACAAACATTTAGTAAGGGTCTCTACAAACAAATGTTCAGCAAGGACCTATTCTTAACAAATGTTCTTGCTCAGTAAAGTCAGTACAGTATAAAGCAGTAAGTGGAACATTTAATACACCACTGAGAATTGCACCAACTCCTGGAAGATGATTAAAGTTTAACATGCACTGCACAGCTGAGAATTAATTAACTCCTGATTCAGATGGCTATCAAGCATTGTGACAGCAATATCCAGCAGCAAACTCTTTCTTTCATTAATTCAGCAGGTGGACAGTAGCTCCCAGACTACATATTTGTTTAATTTTGTTTCTGTGGGAAAACAGAATTTATCAGCCCATTCAATCCTAAAATATATTAGAGTTTCATCAAAGACTAAGGAGTAATAGATTTACACAAGCTGGCATTATAATATCAAAATATCAATGTCATAGTGCAACCCTTAATAAATTAGTTCCATGATAATTACAAAGTTAACCATACATGAGGATTTTTCCATGAATCTTGGAACTGAAGTTTCTCTTTTGACTTAATAAATTAAATTTTTGGAAATTTTCCAAAGATACAGATTTAACTTTAACCCAAAGGCCAAATTTTATTGGGCTGCTTTGTGTCATATCTTCAAATATCTATCTAATTCAGCTGCCATGGTTCTTTTTCAGGCAATACTTAATGATATTACTAAAGTAGCATTTATTTTGTCAGATAAAATAAACTTAATACATGAACATATAACAAATGATCATCTGAAAGAAAATAAAAGGCTCCACAGAAGCTGGTGTCTTGTCAGTGTTTGTGCATTATATTATGTGACTTGCAAAGAATGTAACAAAACAAACACAAACAAAGATGCAAACACCATGTGCAGTATGCTTTGTTTAGGTCCTGTGCATCAGGGTTTTACAAATACACTGGCATGATGCTTGGGACATGCTCAAATTCGGCTCAGGCAATCTCAAGTTTGCTAGGTATTTGCAAACAGGAAAGGCAAAAGAAAATGAGACTGACAGAGTGAGAGTTCACGTTAAGTTTGCAATATTTTATGTTCTGCAAGTTTTATACCCTGATTTCACTACAGGACATATATCAAAACCTTTTATTTAGCATTTATATGTACTGCATTTTTCTTTTACATTACTGTCTGCAGTTACTTTCATCTATCAATCTCGGATTTCAAACGATATATTGTCTGTAATTTCCACTTTGTAGTCAGTGTCATGGTCAGTCTCCCTTTCTTGTGCCGACATAATAATGTGCATATTTGCTATCTAAATCTAGTTTTGACAAATAAGGAGTATGTAATCAAAATATTTGTAGGTAAACAGGATTCACAGAGTTTCAAGTGCTAACCAGTAGCCACGAGCATTTCATGAGCTCCAATAGGTGCCAAGCTTGCCAACTCTACTATGGATAATACTTTGAATTGATGCTGATAGCTGCCATTGGAAGCCATTCAGACCACCTTGGTTATTTATGAAACAAGGATTGTCCATGAAGATGCTTTTGCATCAGATCTTTCATTGGCAACTTCAAGGTCAATCCCAAGGTCAATCCAATTGTAAACATATTAGAGGTGGTCCAGAGCAGCCCAGACAGATTGTGGTTTCTTTTTTGCAAAGAAATTTCCAGTGAACAAAAAGGTTTGATTTTTTTTTGTAAATTACTGTGTCAACAAACATTTTTGAGGCATATTTTTGTCTGAGATAAAGCTGCTATGGTATGAATGTGATTTGAAGGTGACTAGAGGGATGCTCAGTTAGTCATGACTTATCTGTATGCTCTATTAGTCAGTGCTGAAAGTAAGTCAGAACTGATCTACATGTCTCTACCAATCAAATGGATCTGGTATTTTTGTAATTCGATTGGGTTTCTGTAACATTCTCAAAAGGAATATACCAATAGATGCAGATATTTCAACATATTTGTCATAACATGATGTGAAATATGCAATTTTTTATCTGTCTTTAAGAACTTACTGTCAAGGTTAGTACATGAATGCTACTTTTGAGTCTCCATGCCAATAAAAAATATACTGCACATGTTGCATAAGTCTTTTTGCCAAATATGTAATGCTTCTCACCTGAAACAGTCCACATTGTGTGGGAATGTGAATTCTGTGTTATTCAACTGGGATTATATAATCCCACTGTACTGATATTCAAATGAGCATGCCCTAGGTGATTAGATGATAATTCTTAATAATATAACTCATAACTCTTTGACAGGTGTGTTTGAAATAAAAGGCACTGGTCAATAATGATTATCCACTTGGCTTTCTTTAAAAGTGTGATAAGTTGACTCAAAATCTAACATCCCCAAGTGGTATTTATCAGCTTTTTACTACTTGATAATTAGAGGTGATTGATATGAGCAGGGTCACACTGTGATTACTTTGTCATATAATGAAATTGTAACAATGTGTTCTCAAATCCTTTTCAAAATTCAGCATGTTACAGTTTTGATGCATATCACTTATTTCGAAGTGACTAGGAGAAAGTTGTTATGTAAGCTGATAAGATCAGTGCTTACAAATCATCCAGTTGTGAGTATAAATAAATCATTACAAAAAGTCCAGATTTCATTATTGTTAATGCATCTGAGATAAGTCTGGTAACATATCTAAGGAAAGGAAAGGACTGATGACAAAGTTTCCACAAGCAAATCTAAATATACTTGTTTCAAAGTAAAATAGTTCTTTAATTTTTCATTTCAAGGTCATTTACATAAACATCTCTCACTATATGACTCTTATTTCCAAATTTCCTATCCATTTATCTGTCCATATACATGTATAATAGTGACTTTGTTTTTTATTTAAACTAATTAAATACACATTTTAGTCCTTCACTTTTTTATCATATATATATATATGTATATATATATATATATATATATATATATATATATATATATATATATATATATATATATTCTACATGTGCTATTTACATATGTCTATTTTGATATCTTTAATTGTAAGCATATGGTTTTAAGGTGCAAGGAAAGACACACAGAAAAAAAGTTCGTTATTTGTAAAATGAATGTAATGTGATCCCCTTAAAACATCCTATATTTTAATTGACCTAATATTTTAACTTTTGGTATGATGTTATTATAAATTGAGGCAAGCTCAAATCTCTCAAAAGGCACATTCAATTTTCCAGTCAGTCTGCCCACTGCTCTAGATTTTCATGCTTATGACACACTGCTACTGGGTGTTGCAATGTGCACCAGATTTGGAAAGCATAAAACTCATGAGTTCGAGTCTGAGTGCAAGATTTTGTTCCAGTCAATCACAAAATGGTGTTAGTTTTGAGAGCTTGATTCTGACTGGCTGCTGGTGAAAACTCAAGGGTAAAGCTGTATGATCCCTTGGTAAGCAGATCCATGCATAAGATTTTACAGCCAGTGTAGCTCATTGGATTGCATGCTGAACTAAAGACCTGAAGAATACAGGTCTGAATCCTGTGATCAGTTCTGCCTGGATTGAGCAAGTATATATGGCATCATTTTCGACAAGTTACAGTACTGCTGTTTATTTTTGAAGACTTATTGTTGATAATTTTGGCAAATTAATATCTATTGTATATATTCGTTATTCTTTATCCGTTGGGTCAACAAAGATCATGATCTACTGTAGCATAATGTGCCTGAAGATCTACTGATTACTCTTAACAAACTGCATGGACCCAGATTTGCCAGCACATTATGTGAGGCAGATCTGGGTATGAGCAATTTGCAGTTGGACTCATCTTATAAGCGAGTATTTACAGTATCTATTTACTTTCTCACTGAGGCTTACAAGATAAAAAAAATCTGAAAATATGTTGAGATCACTGTGACTTCTGTATCTGAATGAATGGTATAATTCCTGATATATGACCATACTGACCATAAGTGCTACATTAGTTTTTTTCAATTTCTTAAAATCCATAGAAGCACTGTTCACCTGGTAACAGATCATGAATTCCCTACACAGTATAAATTCTACATTAGTAAATTTTTTGTTCTAGTGATCTGTCACTTTTCCATCCATACTAAAGGATGGTAGTACCTTTGCCAGCTTTTGTGCAGGTCATAATTTTAAATGCAGATATTCATAAGCTAGGCAGTAGAAATGTATAACAAAACTGGATGTTTGGGTATGGGCAACTTAAAAATAGATTTTAAACAGAAATCTCCGTATTTGATGTTTAATAATATATTGTGGTTTTTTTTTAATCTGGCTAAATCATGGTCAGTAGATGTTCTATAAATTCATTGATTTTCATGGATACAACTTCTGTGGTTTTTGCAAAATCAAACTTGCAGGGTTTTCAAAATCTGAATAATCCTATAAATATATTCAATGGACACTAATGCAACTGCAAAGTCATAAATTTAGCAGGGTCCTTATCACCATTAAATTTTGTCAGAAAATGGTGAAATTTAATTACCATTGGATTTCTTAATTTGAAACACTATACCAAATTTGGTTTTAATCTATTAAGTTCTTCAAAATTAACTGAGGATGAACAGAATATGCAATATACATATGAGATTGATGGACATGGAGAATACTACATGCATTCTCCACATTACTGGTCCAAAAAATGTGGTTCTGGCAATTACTCTCCTACATAGCCATATTCTCTGTTCTCATGTTTTTACACTTTTAACCAGTCTACATGGAGCATAAATTATGACTTGACCTGAGTGCAGACCTTGCCTAATTCCATTGACTATGAGAGATCAAGTTGATAAAATGATGAATTAATAACATGGGATCAGTTCATCTTTGGTCTGGCACAGCTAGTATGATTTTCAAAGTCAGTGGAACATACCCCATGGCGCAAATTAAAAATTAAACATTTTGAACGTGAAGTGAAATGTTTGACTCAAACTAACCTTTAAATATGTAATCAAATGGTTTGTTCCAAAAGAAAAACATTCTTGCAAAAAATAAATCAATTAAACTAGTCATGAGATAAATATTCAATAAGTCCATGCTCTCATGTCATGAGAATATTTTTGATATGGTGACCATTTCAAGCATATGAACATAACATAAGCATCCTCAAAATCTACAAAAATTGCCATATACTTATCACACATAATGTATATACTTGCTTATAAGTCCAATCAAACTGCAACCAACAATGATCTTGATCTGCTGTAGCATAATAGGCATGCAGATCATGTTCTGTAGTTGATTCTACTAATTATTCCTAACAAACTGTACAGACCCAGATACGCCAGAACATTATGTGACAGCAGATCCGGGTCTGTGCAGTTTGCAGTTGGACTTGTCTTAAAAGTAAGTGTAAGGTATAATCTTTGAATGTCTACATTTCTTTGACTTGAATCTAGAAGTTAAATGCAGTAAATTGCCAACTATAGAGACAAGTTGGTGGGACATAGACTATGTCATGATAATTGGCCATCCAGATGATCAAATTCTGGTGAGAAAGTGGAACTGTGAATGTAAATATCTGGATTAAATGGATTCAATAATTGTATTCTTGATCGAGAATTTATCATTAACTAAGTAAATATTAACATTTTGTAGACATTTAACATGTTTAAGGGAACTGAAAGTTGAAATAATAAAAAAATATTAATAAGATATTTCACTTAAATACTAAAATTCATGATAAGGTTTAAAATTTTTTCCTTACATCTGTCCCAGATCTACTTGGACTATCCATGGCTGAATAATATAGATGTGATGGACAATCATTTTATGTGAGGCCTTCTGAACACAAGTGCCAAAGTTCTTTGATCAAAAGTAAACTTGGCTGATATGGATTCTATTCACACCTGTGCTGACAGGTGATTAACTTTGTCATCTGTTGCTCGTTAATCAACAGTCACAATGATCGTTAATCAAGAGTTACTTTTTATATTGGCTTGGTCTATAGAATGCCTTGATCATTGAGTCTTTAATCATACTTGATTAACGTATAATTTCTGCATGACAAATTATATGCTTTCATAAAAGCATTCATTTAGGAATAATCTGGTGTCAGAATAATTCAGAGTGGGGAGGGGGAAGGGGACAGAGTGTTTAATAACTCTTTAAACATTATTGGTGATATGATGCTGAGTAAATGGGACCTAAGTTCCTTTGCCAAGGACATGCTGTGGCAGCCAACCCAAATTGGCCTGGGTGGGTATCAAACCTACAACCTTTATATTGCAAGCCTGACACTCTACCAACTGAGCTACCATGACTCTCAAACTTTCTCTCTTTGAATCTCTCTCTCACCTAATTATATCTATATTTACTTTAAAAGATTATTATTCATAATAACGATGTCATTATAATTGCATAAGACTGTATTTTGATGTGCTTCTTTCTCAGTTCTGCTACTCTTTTTTATGTTGACATCATAATCAGCAAATCTGTTTCATTTACTGAAACATGTACATCTTAATACAAATTTTAGGGGACAAGGTAGTAGTCATATGAGTGAACAATCCAGAGAATCAGTGTCTGGATAATCAATATTTTACTTTAATACAAGGGAAACAACTGAACCCCCTATCTGTACCCTTGTATCTGCCTTAAAGTCATTTCTTGAGGTGCATGTATATGTACCATATGAAATCTGCTTTAGTTACAAGTCTATATATACTGTTACGTGACAAGGGCTCGTACTTAGTAACAAAGAAAAGAGTGAAAGCCAACAAACTTTGTATATTTTAACAAAATAATTTATTTCCCTAGAAAACAATGTAAAAATTGGTAAACAGGACTTACAGTTTGTGAATATAATCCAAAATTTGATCCTAAGAATGAAAACACAAGTCCTATCACTAAAGAGTTCTATTAGAATCCAGGTTCGAATCTCGACAACGTACAAATATGGGAGGCGATGACATCAGATGTGGTCCAGTGTACTAATATCAACAATTCCTCACTTGAATCACAGTTTTTGTTTCTGAATAATTCCAGAATAAATTTCCATGAATATCTTTCAAAATTTTTTATAAGAAAGTCAACTTGTTGAGTTTCCTGGAGAATAAATTATTAAATCCAAAAATCAGATGAAAAACAAACAATCTGGCAACAAATAAAAAGAAACACCTTGTTCCTTCAAGATGTTAAAATGACTCTGACAAGAGAATATTAAGAATGCGTATTTAAACCCCAAAAACATCATTTCAAGTCTCGCGAGATGGGTCATGTGGTCTCTTACTACAAGAAATCCATCACGTATGCCAATGTATCCCCACTTAAGAACCAATAATTAAATAGCGTTGTTTACACATGGTGATCATGCCAGGAAAGTATGGGCCTTGATACTGACCAATCATTTTAACTGCCTGTTTACAAAGTTCCCAACCTAAGACGAACTAGGTTAGCTAAAAATAATTCTCATGTAACACTTTTACGTCTTAGATAAATAACATTTAGTAAAAGAAAATATCTAATTACTGAAAAAGAATTTTGAATCCGATAAAAATATTCATTACAATAAAATGTAATGAAACAAAAATAAAATAAAAAAGAATTTTAAAACTAACACACAAGCAATTTAATTACATATACATAACAATACCTATATGAAATCTGCTTTGGGTACAAGTCTGTAACCATTTATGCAGCCAGAAATGTCAGAGCAACCAGTTACTTGCTGCTGCCCCCATACCCTCACTGAGGAAATACCCTCAAACCCTGTTACTTTAAAATCTTTGCTTGCTATTTCTAATTTTATGGAATGCCTTCAGTTCGGGTCATCTAATAGTAAAGTATGTGAATCAGTGTTCTGCAAAGAAAGAATTTAAAAAATCCAAACAAATTCAATCAATTATTGTAACTCACCTACCATGGTAAGGTTCCAAAAATTTAAAATAATGACATCTAATTATGACCTTGATGACAACACTGTCAAACAAGTGGGAAGAAATGGAAAAGAAAAACAAAAAAACAAACAAGTTTCATTGTCCCACCTTGAAGGACATTAATGGGAAAGAGTAAAAAAATATATAAGTGCCCCAGCCATGAAGATAAAACTTCCACTGTGATACACGCAAACAAATTAAGAAGAACCATGCTTCATCTCTGTACACCAAACAACTTTCTCATAACACACCAATGTGGTATATGATGAACCTTGTAGTGATAATGTATAAGCATATCAAATATTATCACTTAGTTGCAAATGGTGTTAAAATCTTAGAGCACAAGGGAATGTGTGATAAAAATGTTAAACATTGAGCTCTGACTTTGAACTTTAAAATAGGACTTCCAATGTGATATGTACACACCCATGGCCCTGCCAGCCCTATAATGACCTTCTCAATATGACAGTCTATACTTTTCCATAAGGTAGTCATGTTTTCCATAAGGTATAGCAAATTAACATATACTAATAAAGAAGGTATAGCAAAAAAATATATACTTGGAAAATATGCCTTTTGAAATGCTTAGTACTGTGGTCTGATGTAGCTAACACAACATTATTTTCAGCTAAAATGTCTGCATTACATTCAGCTAAAAATTTTGCAAAATACTCTTTGGCCTGAATGATGTTCAGTCTAGTTTCAGAAACTACAGTTCTAAATTCCATTGAGGCCAATGACTTTATGACATATCTCTCAACCTGACAATATTTTAAAATTGTTTTTTATTCACATGGCAGTGGCAAACACTCCCACTATAAGGAATACTCAAAAGGACACAACATTATGTCTAATAAATTGATTGCAACCTTTCATACATAATTTTTCCCCAAGTGTGGCCAATTATCTTAATATACTCAACTATTTTTGGGGCTTTTTAAGATACTAACTAACTGCTTCACGTGTAACATGTTTTTGTTTCCCTGATGACATTTCTAGACAATGCAAAAGCTTGACCATGCAGGCATTTTACATAACATGGGTAGATTAAAGTATTCAAGGTGCCTTTAAAATCTGTCTGGCCTACTGACTGCCTCCACATATCCTTAAACCCAGATCTGGACCAATCCTGAACAAAACATGCAATATTTGGATGTGACTGTAATGGTTGCTGTTTCATACTTTTTACTACAGTTTCTGTATGCCCATAACTAAAGGGTTGTTTCAGTCAGCCTTATGGTAAAATCATATGGCTTGGCAGGTCTGCATCTAGTGATGATGTATAAGTATGCTAAGGTTCATTACTTAATCTCAAATGGCTTTAAAGTTATACAGCAGATGGCAAGTGTGAAGGAATAACTTTAAAATATTGAGTCATGACCTTGAAGAGAACACTCCAATGTGGTATGCAACACACTTTCCATTGATGACATACATGCATGATTCATCACATAAGCCCAATCAGCTTCGAATTTAAAGTGTAAAAATGAAAGTGTGACATACAGACACAATGAAGGATGCAGGGACAAATGGAAATGTGGCTACAAATGGAAATGTGGCTACTAGGTATCCCACCTCTCTTTAAGAGCATGTCTTAGTGTTTAAGGCACCTCAGCACAATAATGACTAAAAGGTGTCAATTGAAAGCAAAGTTGTAAAGTTATGCTAAAGAATTGCACAAAATATTCAGGAAGATGATCCCTTAAAATAAATCTAGACACAAAACTACTAAAAGATAAAATATAAAGGGTAAAAATGTTAAAAAGACTTAAAATTTATACAAAATAGAATATAAAGGTAAAATATATAAAATCCTTAAGATATGTGGTCAGAAGTGTTGCAAAAACAGCATTCCTCAATAAAGTCAAGGATTTTCTCTGGTGGTACACATCACAATAGGTTCTTCATTGATTTCACACCCAAAAGCATTTGTTTCTCATGGTGGAAGTCAACTCACTTGATGAGAATGTCCTTCAATGCTAGTGGCCACTAACACAGCATGCAGTCTGGTTTAGGTTCACCCTTTAGAAGGTATGCATGAGTCAGGTATGCGTGTCTGATACATCAGTGCAGTACCATCTTATATTTTTGATCTGTGCTATACAAGAGATGTTATTCTCCAATGATAGTTTTAGATGTTCTGAAGCTCTTTTGTGGAGTTTGTTACTCATATTTTGACAAGTAAGAGAACATGCTGATTATTATAATATCTGGTATCAGTATATGGAATCTTCTGTTTGGAAATAGGCAACTACAGGGCAGCTTTGGCTGCTTTATTTGCCTTTCATTACCCTTAAATACAAATGTTACTAAGCAGCCGACACTACAGAATATTATTTTTCAGACTGTGTGAGCAAACCCCATTTCTGTAGGATCTGGAATATTAACTGGATTATCAAACTTCAGTCTTGCAAGGCTTTCAGTGTGGAAAGTGCATCTTGAGAGGTTTCACTGTAATTTGAAGATTTAAGCATAGTGTAATTTACGCAGTAAAAATGGAGGCTTCAGGTCTGGATATTGGCCCAAGATGGTAACCATGGGTATCAACAGCAACTCCAATCATGTTCTCATCTTTCAAATCATCTGTATACAGTGACATATGACAAGGACAGGGGCTATGACCTCTCCTTTTTCAATGATTGAATATTATTTTGGTTTTGGTTGTTTTGATCATCAAGGTGTGGATTTTCAAACACATGTTACCAACATTTACTGTTTCTAGGACAGGAAAAATTTGTATGCCACAATATGAAAAAAAAATTGTTTCTAAGCATACAAAGTTTGGTATCTAGGCCTAATGACTACATCATATGCAGGATTAGATGGATAAAAAATACTTCTGATAGCATATTAGAGAGCCAATTTTGTTTGTGTGAGATAAAGTGATTTGTTTCTTAAATAAGGCATGGGCAAAAAAGTCATAAACATATGCAACAATGTCAGATAAAAATAAAAGTTTCTGATAAGCAATTTAATTTTTCAACAGACAGTTAATCTAATAGAAAAAAGATGATTTTATACCTCTAATGTATTTCTTTGCAGAATGTTTAATTTTTCAGAATTTAAAGGGGAAAAATTGTATCCAATGTGAATTCCTGACAAATAAATATAATAAGATCTGAAAAATACACACTAAGACATGCTGATATAAATATCTAAAATTTTCAAATGAAACCTGTGATAATGGTTTTTGCAATCTGCAGATCTGAGTCATAATTCTTTGTCAAAATTTTTGATTTGGTTATAAATTATTTAAGTGTGCCATTATCATTTTCTAAATTAGAGATATGTAAGTTTTTACTTCCTGTAGTAAAAATAATGGCCTCGTTTTTGACAATCATGGAACCATACTAATATCAAGATAAAAGCTGCAGTAAAATGTCCCAGAAAATTGTATATATATATATATATATATATATATATATATATATATATATATATATATGTGTGTGTGTGTGATTTTCTCAGTACAACAGTACAAACATGAAAGGAAAAAAGTTTAAGTTCAAATTTTTGTTTTATGTCTAATGCATATATTTTACCATGTTATACAAAGCCCTTCTTAACTGACTCAATAAAGAAACTATAAGTACATGGAACTATCAATTAATGGAATAATTCTCCTTGGAAAAAATGTTCACGCTCAACCACAGGGGCTCGTAGTTTTGCTTACAATTAACTATCAGTCATACATATATTATAAATATTATTTTATAGTATATGTACAATAGTTAAATTGTAAGCAATGATACAAGCCCCTGTGGCTCAATTAACCATTTGAAGCTAAAATATTACTGACAAATTGAATTATCAATGCAATAAAATAATTTTTATGTAACACATTGTTGTGAATGTATGATATTAGGTGCAAAAATTTATTTGGCCTCTCCATAAAGAAAATCTTTACTGGAATCAAGAAACAAAACTTTAAAACTTTAAGAATAATTCAACTTCTTTGAATAACCTGAATTTCTATTATGTTATTGGCTGTAAACAACATGTGATATTTATGCACATTGCTGATTTCAAGGATTAAGGTGACTAATTTCAGGTCATTAATCCAATTTCCATTTTACTTTATGAGCTCACTTGTAAGTTGGATCCAACTGCAAACTGTACAGACCCAGATCTGGTGACACATAATAAACTAACTGATCTGGGTCAGTGCAGTTTTTTAAGAGTAATTAAATATGTTGAAGAAACAAGAGAGACCTTGATCTGCTTGCATATTATGCAGTGGCAGATTGAGGTCTATGTTGTTTACAGAGAGACCAGACTTAATATACTTCGTACTCTCAGCTTAGCTCTGTATTAACTCCTCTTAAATCAACAAGTAACCAAATAATGCTTCTGCAGTATCAAAGCAGGCAACCCTTTCCTTAAATCTGCAAATTGATCATTGCAGCATGCAAAATTCATTACCCTGAAAGTAAAAATGATTAACATCATCTGAACATTTCCAGTCAGCTCCTCCACTATATTTTAGTAAAAAGTACAAAGTCCATTACCACACCCAATACCTACATTGTACTGAATCTATACCAGCCTTTTCATCCATCTGTGCAGTTATTTTATTCAGTCATTATTCATCCATCTTGGGAACTTGTTCATTTTTAATTCTCTTATTTTTTGTTTAGCATCAGAACTTATTTTACTCTGTCACCTTCTACTGAATCCTTTTTCATAAAATTAATTAGAAGAAATTGCAATTTGTAAAAACTGCCATCATCAGACTGTTTGTACTTTGTAATATTCCTCAAAGGCTGACAAGGTGCAAGCTCAATCCAACTAAAGGAAGTCAACCTGCTGAGAGGGGATAAATACAGCATTCATTTCATACCGTAAGTACTCTCTTATAAGTCCAGACAAGCTGCAAACAAGAAAGATCCAGATCTGCATTATCATAATATGCCTTGGATCAGGGTCTATGTTGTTTGTTCTACTGATTACTCCTAACAAACTGCACAGAACCAGATCTGCCAGCGCATTCTGTGCAGTTTGCAGAAGGACTCATAAGTGAGTATATATTGTAATTTTATTTATAAAGTCTATAGAACCAGAAAAGTAACTGTGACATAAGTTTTCGCATCATGAACTGTGCCCTCCAAGATGAATATACCCATCAAGTTTCATGTCTGAAACAGAGCTACATGGAACAATTTTATAAATTACCATAATTAAAAGAACATGAAAAGTAGCCCATTGTGACCTACATTTGATCACTGTGAGTAGTACTATGCAAGATTAATACACTCATCAAATTTCATGAATGTACCAAAAACAATATTAAAGAAACTGAGCTAAATGCAAAATGTAACATTTTCACCTATGGCAAGAACAAAAATCAACAACAATGATGACAACAGATATGTCTTTGGAAAATTTATCACTCTGTCTCACCTATACATTGCAGGCAAAACAAAAATCATGCATAGATTAGATATAAAATATTGATTGTCACATGCTGGCCTTTCTATCTTCAGTCTCCCTGTTTGATAGAATTAGGAGAATCACAATTGTCAAAGTTTAAGGTATCAGTCCAAACTATCTATGCAAGTTCAGAATTAAAGACATAAATACAAAATTTTCATTACATACCTGAAAATCCCAAAGAACTTGAGAAGAAAATATATGATGTACCAAAAAAATCAGCTGATCAAGATCATGATTAATAAAAATCATCACCAAAGTTATCAGTGATTTATCTTCTTTGGCAGCAAAATATTGCTACCAGATATTTTTCCGAAATGGCAAAACTACAGAACAGGTAACCAGCCTGAATCTGCTACTTGTGTATTTATAACCCTGAGTGTTTAGTCACATGTGCCTTGTCAGAAAAATGGCATCTGAACACAGATGTTTAATTAAGAAAGGTTCTTTAATACATTATCTGGAGCTTCAAGGACCTTCACAAAAACCTGGCTGCTTAAGACATGCTAATATTTAATACTACTGATCTGTCCAACAGGTTTGACTGTTTACCAGTATGTCAGACACATGGCAAAATAGTATACTGTACCCTAATAGGATTATGTTCTGCTTGTTTCACCTGCATTGTTACATTACAAATCTGTGTATAATAAGATACGGCTAATTCTGAGCATGACAAAATATATTTACTGACAATATATAAAACTGCATACTGCAATTTTCTTTCTTTTAAATTTACACCTTAATCCTTAATGGTATTGGGGCTTCTGTTGCAAAGTTTTAAACATCAAGTCTTGAGGGGAAACACAGACCCAATTCATTCCTTGACCTTTACATAATCCTGGCAATCATTACCCCAGGTTGTACATATCAGGGTCTATGTTGTTTATTCTACTGATTATTCCTAATGAACTGCACATATCCAGATCTGCCAGTGCATTATGCAATGGCAGATCTGGATCTGTGCAGTTTACAGTTGGACTCATAAGTGAGTGCATATGGTATATTCTGCTGGTTTCCAATTCATTCCATGACCTTTGCATAACCCTAGAGATCATGACCCCAGGTTGTACAATGCTGATTTATTATCTGCAACAACTGCTCCAGAAAACTGGGCAGTGCTTATCTTACCATGAACCCATCAGGATCTGCCACTACTTTGTCTTGAAAGAGAGAATTGTATCTGGTATACTGCTTGCTATCAGCAGCACAGTCCTGGCTTGTTTTATGATGAAATTTTTCTGTTAGAGTAAATGCAAAAATAATCAAACTCTGTGGTGGAATTCATCAGTTGGTATCCTTTTTATCATATCACAACACAGAACATTGCTTTTAGTTCTACAAATGCCCCTTTAATAATACCATCTTTGACTATATTATAACAAAACTTCATTTCTGTGAAAATTTAAAAAATGTTCATGTACTTGCCAAGAATCAAGATTTTCATGAAATCACACAAATGTCCAAATTTTTTCACACTGATTTCATGCAAAATACTAAGCATGTAACATTGAATTTTAAGTATTAAATAAGAGACCCTCAAGGGACTGATGCTATACTAGCTACAATGAATTTTTAAGAATCAACACTTATATTTTCTGTTCAAATGCTGAGAGTTGAAACCATTTGGTGGTGATACTGGAAATAAGATTATTATGTTCATTCAAGACCAACTAGACATAACTAGAAGAACTTTGGTGAAAACCCCATGTTGATATGACCATCCATTCAGGAGCAGTAGTAATAACAAGATTTTTAAAATGGCCATTATGGCAGCGATTTTGTATGCTATTAATACAAGCAGCATTTCCACTGCAGATCAACTGGACACCATATTGTCTTTTAGTAAATCCCCATGTCCATATGACCATCCATTCATGAATAGCATTAATAATATTTTCAAGTGGCTACCATGGTAGCTATACAGTATGTCAGATTGGCATCATTTCATTTATGGTCAACTAGAACTCACAAGAGGTCATCTGGTGAAAAACCTCCGCTGATATGACCTTTTGTTTAGAAGTACAGATGATTTGTTCATGATGAATTCTGTGGTGTTTAGATATGTGCCATTTTATTATGACCAAACAGATTACAATTAATCTTTTGGTGAAAACTCTATACCAGTGATGATACATTCAGAAGCGCAATGAGACTTTAAAAGATGGCGACATTGTGGCCATATTGGAGGTCAGATAAGCACCAATGTCACTGGGGACCAATTAGACATTTTAAAAGTCTTTTACTGAAAACCCCATGTCAATAAAACTATCCATTCAAGAGTAGAAATAACAAGATTTTCTTAAATGACCACAACGGCAGCCATATTTTTTAATAGTGCAATTATTAATTAGAACTATGCGTGATACAAAGTCTTTAAGTGAAAAATCCTATTTTTTTGCTAGCTGTCAATATAACCAGCCATTCGGAAGAAGCGATAAGATTTTCAAAATGGCCACAATGGCTGCCATACTAGATGTCATATCAGAACAAACTAGACATCATTGGATGTCTTTTAGTAAAAGCTCTACATCAATAAGTCCATCTATTATATAGCAATAGTAGCAATAACATGATTTTCAAAATGGCTGTTATATTGGATATCCAAGTGGAACCATTTTCATTTAGGGCCAACTAGACCTTGTGATGAATCTGTTCATAATATGGTGGGAATCCTTCCAGTAGTTTTGAGTATTACTAAAAACATTTTGGCTAATAGATGCCAGAGTGAAAGACAGTCACATCTCATCTGTGACTAATAGAGCTAAACAAACAAAAGCGAAAGAAAATATGAAACTATAAATTTATGCTTTCATTCTTTTCTCTGTCGGTCTATAACTCTACATCCAAACACATGTGTAGGCATCAAGACCTGCATTCATTATCTGAACTTTTGATATTATTATCATTTTTTCAAGTTTTTTTGTGTTCTGGAAGAGTTAGTTTCAAAAGAAGACCAATTTAAACTGCAAAACTGGTTATTTTTCCTAAAATGTTTGAGAAGCATGAAGATGCATAGAAATGTATTAATTTTAAACAAGAGTACCTTAAATGAACATATATTTTGCTGGCAGAAAAGAATTTTCTAGGAATCCAATATAAGATCATTTCTTCTTTTTAACTGCTGAATGATGAAACCATCTCTCTATTCTTGAGTGAAGATTTTTAAGCCCCACTGCAGTGGCAGTCATAGAGTATGTCAGATCTACACTGTTTTCATTTAGAATCATTAGATGTCTGTTGGAGAAAACATTATGTTAATATGACTTTCCATCCCAAATATGACTTTCCATCTAATGAGAAGATTTTCAAGATGGCCATTGTGGCAGCCATATTGGATGTAAGATTGACTCCATTTTCATGTACAACCAACTTGATATCATAACAAGTCTTCTGGTAAAAACTATGTCGACGATGTCAGCCATACAAAACGAGTAGTAACAGCATGATGACAACCTTGATGGCCCTATTTTATATCACATTTGCAAAATTTTCATTTAGGACTGAGCAGACATTATAATAGATCTTCTGGTGAGAACCTCATGTCAGTATGACTTTCCATTTATTTAGGAGTCAGTATCTGTAACAAGCTTTTCAAGATTTCTGCAAAGTTGGTTTTTAACTCTGGAGATCAGATTGGTACCATTTTTTTCATTTAAGATCAACAAAATATCACGACAAGTCCTTTACTGAACAATCCCCTTTCTGATATGACCATCCATCTAGGACAAGTAGCAGTAACACAATTTTCAAGAGTACAGCCACATTTGAGGTCAGTATAAAGTTTGGTGGCAATCCTTCCATAGCTTACAAGGAGTAACATAACCTGTGCTAAAGGACCGACAATAGATCATTTTTAATGGACAAGAGTCCATTCCACAAGCTCTTCTGGTCCATGAACAGTGGATCTAAAAATGAAAACCAGTAAGTGACAAATCAGATGCAACACATTCAATACTTCTTGTCTACTCAATACATGTACATATATTTGTGGAGTAACAGTTCTGTACAAGCCAGGTAATGAACAAAATATTCATAATATGTAAGATTAAAGGGATTACTAACTTGCTAATTTGTAGTGAATTGGATTGCCTTCAATCTGGTAAATGATGATTGCTAAAGTAAAGGAAACTGGAGTTACCGGTCAAATACCATCCAGTGCCCTGAAGCAAATGACGACAGAATGACAGGATTAGACTGGCATATAACATTTTTATACTCTTTTTAATCATATTTTGTAATGGTAATGTTGTATCATCTTGATTCAGTATTAATGGGTCGTGAGAATTATTTCACTCCAAAATGTCCCAGGTCAAAGTGTCTGGGACAAAATGCCTCAAAATGCAATATTTATAAGATAAAACAATCATCAGCTAACATGAGATACAATATATCAATGGCAATCATGTGCAATTAGGAAAAATGGTCAATTATCCCTGACTGATAATATTATCTATAGCACAGCTATAGCAGTCTGTCATGTTTTATCAGTACAAACTGGGCTGGCAGGGAGAATTTGATGCTATCACAACATCATTATTAAAACTGCAAACAAAAAAGATCCTGGTCTGCCATAGCATAATGAGCTGCACATCATGGTCTATGTTGTTTGTTCTTCTGATTATTACTATCAAACTGCACAGGCCAAGATCTGCTGGTACATTATGTGAAGGCAGATCTTGGTCTGTGCAGTTTGCAGTTGGACTGGACTTATAAACGATTATATACGGTATTACATGTGAAAACATAAATGTCTTTATGCTAACAGAAATGGAAGAATTGATACACATGATCAATTTTTTAGCACTGTCTATCAGACAAGAACCAATTCTGACTATGAAGAAGAAATGAGTAAACTACAAGAAATAAGTGAGACTTGTACTTGTACCAGTGACAATTATTCCTGATGCATCACATTACTGAGAAACAGGAAATTGTAAGGCAATGGAAGGTTAAGTCAAAAGTATTTTTAAAAAAAGGCATCATTCAATACCTCTTAATTTGTAACTTGCCCAGATAAATGTGAAAACCTTATCAAGTCATGCAGCTGTTTTAGATAAGGGTATGAACCTGTGAACTTGGTCCTCTCAGGATAGGAATAGATGCTGCACAGGTCTGAAATTATTTCACACAATTACATTCTAAAATATTTCCTTGTCAAACAACTTTTGCAACTCTGACCCCAACATAAAATAGTAGTTTACACATTTTAATACTATTTTCATCTGATTTTGAAATTTTTAAACCCTTTTATTTGTAGATTTTGCATCATTCATTTAAATAGTTCAGGTTTTTCCTTAGAATTTGTGCTACATGTTTGTTTTGTTTTTTGTAGTTGTTTCTAACCACGAGGAAGAGGTTGATACATGTGGAAACTGTTTTATAATTGGTTTATTCAGCAACAATGTGTGCGTGCATGTGTGTGTGTGTGTAATCTAATAGAAAAGAGCAAAAACCAACAAGTTTTGTAAAATTCAACAAAATAATTTATTTTCCAAGAATAAAAAGTGAAAATTTAAAAAGAACTTAACAGTAATGTGAATTGAATCCCCTAATAGTCCAAAGTTCTATCACCAGTCTTAATGAATAAAGTTCTAAATAAATTCCAGTGGTGTTTGAAATAAGATCCAGCGCTGAAGGCTTTGATGTGCCTGTAATCTTGAAAGTACCGATGTACCCATTATAGCCTTAAGTGTGATGATGTACAAACAGTCTTCCAATTAATCACAAATAATATAATCCAAGAAATCCTTTTCTGAATTCACTATAATTCCATAAATAATGTTTCTGTCTAAGAATATTATTTAGGAGCACTTTGAATTTCCAACGAATAATAATTTGATTAAATAAATAAATTTTCAAATCAAATGCTGAACAGAACAACACAAATGATTCTGCATCCCCTTAGAACAAGAATGAGTAACTTCTCAAGTAAACAAGATTATAAAGCCCTCTACATAACCCAGGTCCCAATTAGCATTTTCTGGAAATCCTAAGATCTAATGGAATTTTCCATTCCAAAAGATTCTGAATTTGTCAACAATTTAACATCTGTTACTAGCATTATAATAAGGATGTGGTAAACATCAGGTAGTTGTTGTTGTTGTTGTTGTTGTTGTTGTAGGGTTTAACACCATTTTTCAGCACACGATAGGTTATACATGGCGGCCAGTATTAATGGTGGAGGAAGAAACCGGGAAATACCCGGAAAGAACCACCGACCCACGAGAAGCTACTGGCAAGCTTTCTCACATATCCACATTCGCCGAATCTGAGACTCGAACCCACGCAGACAGAGGTGAGATGGCAGTGATCCGTAACGGAGAGCGCTTTAGACCACTCGGCCACTCGGGGCCCCTAAACATCAGGTAGACTAGGTATTTGCATGGGGAACATCCATGTCCTAGACCTAGACCCAAATAAATACATGTATGTTTACAACCATTATGAAGACCTGTCCAGGAAAAAGATGTGGACTACTGGGTATGTACTGGGTTATAAGGCTGTCTTCTGGGATCTTCATATTGAGGAAATCACCAACAAGGTAAGTTACACAACACCAGATTATGTACTGCAGATATTAAAAGCAAATGTAATAAGTCCTTTGATTGCAGAAGTGGTCATGAAATCCCTCATATCAATTGTAATTTGATATTATCATCAAGTCATGCTAGTTTTGATGAGAAAGATGATGTGGATCATGTGCAAAACACATCTCACTATAGGAAAGGAAAAAATAAATGTGATATGAAAGTATTTCCCTGAGAAAACTGAAAAATTAATCACAACATTCTTCAGTGTACAGTGTGGAAAATGAAAACATGGAGATATACGGATACATAGATATGTAAATAAAATGAAAGCATGGAGATGACACTGATCCCCAGATAAGTATATATATATAAACAAAATTAAGTCTAAAGTATAGTCTGAGGCAGAGAATATAAAATGTTTTAGCAGTAGACAAGAATATTTTAAAAAATTTAAGACTGAATGCAAGTTAGACAATATAATAAAAGTTAAAAAGGAAGACTTTGGGGAAAGTAGATCTTAGTTCCAAGAAAATTTTAAGGGATTACGATGTGTTTCCATATGCATAGGAGCTCCAATATGCTCAGTAGAATCTTATCCACACTGAAAACAGTACCAGATGTTCAAACAGAAATCAGTTTCAAAAGATGTCTTCTGTTATGGTATACTTTCCATATGGAACACCTGCTGAAAGTATCAAGTTCCCTAGCAGTGAAAGTTTTGGAGTATGAAAGTGGATCTAATTATGCAACTGGGATGCACAAAGAGAAACAAACCTACGTGTAAAAAGTGAAAAAGGCTTCTAAAGAACAATTCTCTGATAAATCAAAGAAAATCCAGGAGTTTAGCCAAGTAAATGACAAAATGGTCAAGGTCATCATATACAGGCAGAGGTAGAGGAAGTTGCAGACCAAACTGTGGGTCTGTGGATATAAAAAGAATGTGAAAATGCTAGGGATGAAATGAATAAGGGATTAATCTGATTGGTGGAAATTCTGAAGCCCTTGCCATATACATGTACAAGCAAAATGAGAAAAGAAAGACAAATGTCTAAATTTTTGTGCAAACAGCAGAGCTCTGAATGGACAGCCATCTTATATTTTCAAGTTGAATAAAGAATGGCAAATTTGGCCTGAACCATGGACTGAGACGTGGTCAAGACCATTCTGTTCTCAGAAAGCTCACTAATCTAGTTGTGATGGAAATGGAGGATGAGAGTACAGAGAATTTAATATGTACAATTCTGCTATTTTCAACAAGATGTTGAAGGAGTTGTTGGCAAGAGAAGACAAAAGTTTAATAAATATGATTTTGTCACTGATGAAAATCATGTGAACTGGAGAAGCATACAGTTGGTTTTCAGTGATGACATACCACAGATTATTGATATTTGCAAATACTTCTGTGAACAACTTGTAAAACACCTCTACATGGGACAGATCAGAGCTGTCAGTAGCTGACAAAATTCGGAGATTTGCAAAATTTGGTCAGGAGTTTTGACTTCAAAAGGGGGAAGATTTTCAATGAGAATGGTGAATTTTCATTGCGCCACATATCTTCAACTTTCTTATTCCAGTGAGAACCCAAAGCTTGGGTGACTATGCGAGTACCTTTTGTCCATTTTTGTGATAAATTTTTTGATCATTTGACTAGATCTGAAAAATGATCTGCTACTGAAAACAGGAGAATTATGTTCAGCTGTAAAGTTGACATTGTCACAGCACATATATCTGTCCACATCTGATTCAGATTCTGTGAACATGGATTTTAGTGATGGTGTATTTCTTGTGCTTAATATGTCATTCTTGCCACTGTAGCAGATTTTAAGATCACATTTACAGAAAGAGCAGAATGCACACTCATGTGCATTAACTGCTGAAATACCTGTTTCCATCCATCACTGAATTTTGTTTGATATTTCATTTACTTAGATTTTGGTGTTTTAGCATTGGGAGATAGTGCATGCCTAAGCATGTTTATAAACTATAAACACTGAAACTGAACTGACCTGGTTTTATGCCGAGTGAGCTCTTTAGTAATCTATAATACTCTCTAATCCTTTCATAATTACTTCTGACCAAACATAGTATAAATCTATGTCAATAATCTTCAAAAACACTGAAGCCAACCAAATCTGCTGCCAGAATGAATGGTGTAATAATTATTTTATGCTGCTTGAAATTAACAATCAAATCATCTTGGCCCGCTTAAGCCAGTATACAGTCGCTTGATCACATGCGGTAAATATACTACAATGAAAGCAAGGTGTGAAAAAATGGAAACATGGTGTGAAAATAAATGGAAAAAGTCATAATTGTGTGTACACGGGAGATTTCAATGAGTTACTGGAGGGATGGAAGACATCCCTCATCTTGGTAGGAAAGTCATGCCATCTGGGTGGTTTGCATGTATGAACACCATTCAAACATAATGGTGTTAATTCAAATGACTTTTTTTGTCATGCAAATGCCCTTCTGGAGGTGTTAATTAAAACTAAATGATTTTATTTAGTTTGCATTTATATGTGTAACTTTATGAGGGACTGAATGGTTGGTTTTATGGTAAAATGATAGTCAATTTTCATGCTTTCCAATTGGCTGCTGTGACAAGCTTAAACTTGTTGAAGTGCCATCATTTGATCATGACAAGTCAGTGCTATAAGTTTTCTTTGGAAGTTGTGCAAGATGTTACATTTGCCATATGTCAGCATACTGAAATGCATCTATTTGAATCTGATCTATCCAAAGGCTGAAAAGTTATCAGCATGCAAAGAAAAGTTCAAGAATACAAGGCAGGAATGAAAAGGGCACTAGCCTATCCTGCCTGGATGAAAAAGGTTATTCCTAATAAAAGGCCTTCAAGTTTTGTTCCCAACTAAAGGAATCACCATCCTCCAGTCAGGCTGACATCTCATCATGTGCAGACTGCCATACAACCTTTCTGTGGTATTTTTTTTTTCAATATTCCTTAATTTGAAACTGTGTTGCAGATGCAGAAAGAATTTAAGACCAATTATGAAACAGCCATATGATATCACAATCTGATGATTTTCTAGAATTATGCCTATTTCTTGTTTATCCACTGTATTGAGTTTTCTGGATACATGAATCCCTTTTATCTAGCAATATTGCTCTTTTATTATTGCGATATTCACTTAAGAACAGAAATGAGGGAAGTATGGTAGAGGCATCCATTTATAATTTTAACTGTGGAACATTCTATTCTGTAATAAAAATCCAAATAAAAATACTATAATGAAAAGGAATTATACACATGTGGCAGAATGTTATGAGTTTTATGTATTTTCTCGTGACATAATTACTCCCCTTCCCTTTTATCATTTTCTGTTGATCAGTCTATCGAATGACTGTCAATTTGCTAAATTCTCTTTCTTTTTAACTTGTTGTTGAGCAGTAATTTCACCTATTTATCTAATTATTGAATTTTAATATAATAACATCTCTCTCTCTCTCTCTCTCTCTCTCTCTCTCTCTCTCTCCTTCCCCTGGGTAACATATCTGGATCTGGATGTGAGGTTAATAAGTTGATTCTTTTAGTTAAAGTTTTTCCAACACCTAATCCAGTCAGCCTCTTCCTAATTCAATTCATATTTGGAACATAATATTATGGCACCCTGGAAAAAGTTTCTTGCTCAACCATTTATTTGCAAGACAAATAAAATTCATTCCACTGATTAATAAAATATCTTCTAGTAAAAATTGTATTTGCATTAAAAGATATTGTTTGCTGACCCAACCCAAACCAAATGCCTGGACCAGCCAGAATGACAGCATAGTGGTAAATAGTAAACAGTTCAAACACCTTGTGGAACACTTCTTCACTTAATGGTAATTGCATTATTTTTAAATTCTGAAAGTACACCATGTTCAGAAATTCATCAATAAATTTGAAATACTATTCTTGATTATATTTGTACTATAAATACTTTCTACATATGATTTTTGATTAAATATGAACAACTTTAAATCAAGAAGGCAGGGGTTATGTGGGGTGGAGAAGGGCCTTAACTTTGCTACTCTTCAATGACATCATGGCTATAAACAAGATTGTGAAGCCAATATCAAGAGGCATAAAAAGTCTGGTTAAAATCCAATATTTTAGGCAGTTATTGTGACAGAACCAAAGTTTGAGTCTAACAATCAGGGACTATAAATCATCTAAACAATGCAGTAGAACACTGATAATTGACTGCTGTCCAGCAACCAAAACCTAAGTATTAAATCCAGTAACAGCCAAAGACTGTGTGGAAAGCAAGACACTGATGGATGGATGGGTTTCTTTTAACATTCTTCATTTTCTACACAGGGTGCAAGGGGAACAACATTCCGCCATGTACCTGACTAAATGGCCAGTGCCTTAGTTCTGATGTTTTGGCAAGCACTCAATGGTTATATATGCATAATGGATGTACTTGATCTGTCCAGTTGTTCATCTGAAGATTAGTATATTCTGGATTTTGTTATATTCACTTTTCATTATTAAAGCCCACTGACATTTTGTTTTTAATTTTGAAAAGTCTTTTTCATGTCCAATCTTTCCATATTTACTCAACTCTGTCACATGTGGTCAATGGCACATATGATACAGAATTGAAATCTGGCCCTGGCTGGAAAAAGTTGAGGAAATAAATGGCCATTGGTTGGGGTACACAGAACAAAAAAAATATATTTACGCAATATTAATAAATAACATGCATTATGCATCTCTCTCTGATGATTAGTGGCAGCTCCAGTGGCCTAGTGGTTAGAGTGTCTGCCTCGGATGTGGTAGGTCGCAGGTTCAAACCCCAGCTGAGTCATAACAAAGATTTATAAAAATAGAACTAACAGCTGCCTCTCTAGGCACTCAGCATTAAGAGGTTAGTGTTAGGACTGGTCTGCCTGTGTAAGGATAATGTGACTGTGGGGGACATCATGCTACATGTCTGCAGCATGATGTCCCCAGTCCTAGACATCACTATAAACTGCCTCATTGCAGATATCATAGCAATATGACTGAAAAATTGTAAAAGCTACCGTAAAAATCCAAATTACACACACAGACACTCTCTCATGATTACAGTTACACTTCCACACAGATGCACATGCAAAATGCTGTTACCTATAACAACTTTGAAGCCACATCTGACAAATATACCCATGGCAGAGAAAATGTGTATGCATAACTCATCATACTGATTTTCAACGAATACTCCACTCCAAAGGGTGATAAATAAGAACACAGTTAAATAATAATTTCAAAAATCTCTTGTATATTGTCAGACAAATTTCCCCTTGAATTCCTTTTCAATACAGCCCAGCTACCATCGAATGACTAAAAGAAAATAACTTGATTCAAAACTTTGAATGAAAATATCAAGAATGTTGAAAATGCGTTATTATAAATAAAGTTGGATTGTTTTGTGCATTCATCTGCTAAGTGTAACAGAGCATAAAAAATGAAAAAAAAAACAATTTTCTAAAATCATTTATTTCTGTCACCCTCTGATGTAGGCAAACACAAAGCAACAGATACAAATATAGAAAAAAAAAAAGAAGTTTGAAAATAAGTTATACATCTTGCCAGCAAAACAGCACATAGTAAATAACAAATATATTTAAAACTTCATATGTGTTACAGAACCAAGACAATTCAGATCCATAGGTTTTCAAATTTTAATCAGTAGACTGTCTCCTAAATCAGTTGGATTTCTTACTGATAAAAATCATACACATTTTAAGTTGTCTGAATTCAAAATAAGTGCCTTTTTTGCCAAATTTATTCTCTTCATATTATAAAATAATAGCAAAAGAAGATATGAGCTTCCCTTAAATATTATTCTTAAAATATCGTGAAAAACACAGTTTAATTAAAAGTGGAAAAAAATCAAAATGCTTACCCAAGTATTTCTGCCAAATCATTTTTTGGGTCATTCTCTCCTTCTTATCTCATCTCTGCCAAAGGTTGGCCAATTTTTAATGAAACACTCACAAAGCTACTGTTACAACCCAACAGTCTTAAACTAAGTAACAGGAAAAAGTGAAATCAATACCAACAAGTTTAGTGAAATTAACAAATAAATGTATTTTTCTAAGTTAAAAAATGAAAAATTTAAGAGGAACTTACAATTTTGTGAATTAAATCCCAAATTATCCTAAATGTTCTATGACAAGTCCAAAAGTATTGAGTATTCAGAATGAATTCCAATACTGAATATGCTGATGTGCCAATAGTCTTGAATAGGCTGATGTATCAACAGTCTTGATGTATCATAATGATATAACCAATAATGTTTTTTTAATGAATTCACATTCCAAAAGTAGTGTTTTAGTCCAAAAGATCAATGAGCACTTTGTAATTTCAATTAATAATTTAAAAAAATGATTCCTCTCAAATTATATATGAACACAGCAGTAACTAATTTCAAGGACTGAACTTAAAACAGGAATGAATAATTTTGTTTACCACGTCCTTATACACTAATTTCATTTTTGACTTAAGACTCAATAAAATGCTCAGGATGTGGTTCACAAGTTCTCTTCCTGAACATTGTAAATTTCTAAATATGGTTAGGCCTTGAACTCATATCAAAGTAAACATCTTTAAAAAAATGACAAAAGTAAGGTAGGTCAGAACTCTACCCTGAATCACTGACAAAGATCAAGCACACAACATAAACTAATTATACATAACATCAAGATTGACCACCCTTGATCCCATTACTACTAAAAACGCTTCAATACATACCCAACCTTTGGCCTTAAACTCCAATTTACTACAATAAGGTAATCAGTTTGTAGCTTGTTGTTTACACATGTCAGTCACTGTGTAACAATTCTTAATCTGATTAGTAATCGTGGAACAGTTCCAGTCCCCATCAGACTGATTGCAATTTGTTTCTTTAATGTGTTGACATAATGTTTAAAAATACTGGAGTTTTTTTGTTAAACAAATCATAATTTTCAAAAGTGGTAGATTTAGACTATAAAATGATATGTGAAATGGATAACTTTAAAAAAGTATTTTTGTCCTAATGCCAGTAGAATCACATGGATGGAACTTTAACACAGTAATCAATGCTGCCAACAATCCAATCAATCAATGTGATATCTATGTTGTATCTGGGACTTGCTATAGCACAGTTGTCAGAGAACTTGACTCATATTTGAAAGGTCATGAGATTGATACCCAACTAGGCCAACCCAAGTTGGCTGCCTCTTTGTATCTGTGGGAAAAGTATTTAGCTATTTCCTCAGCATGATATAGCCAGCCATTTATTAAAAGTGCTGTTAAAACCAACAGAAGCAAAACTATGTCTTACCAATGCTTGACTGGGGAGATAAATGTTGTATCTACTAAGTATTATTGTTGTTGTTGTTGTTGTTATAGGGTTTAACGCCATTTTTCAGCACAAGATAGGCTATACATGGCGGCCAGTATTAATGGTGGAGGAAGAACCCTGGAAAATCCCGGAAGAACCACCGACCCACGAGAAGCTACTGGCAGGCTTTCTCACGTACCCACGTTAGCCGAGCCTGGACTCGAACTCACGCAGACAGAGGTGAGATGGCAGTGATCCGTGACAGTCAGCGCTTTAGACCACTCGGCCACTCGGGGCCCCCTAAGTATTATTGTATTTATATGCTAAAATGAACACAACAATATAGACACAAATATTGATGAAACCGGAAGCAATACCAAACATTTGGACTTCAAAAGATTCAAGTGAAATACCTATACAAGTTAATATTTTTTTTAATGCTCTTTGTAGCTTCCAAGCAAAAACAAACCACTCTCCCATATTAGATGGTCTGCTCTGAAAGTAGTTGGTTTCGGGCTGATAGGCAGGCAGCAATTTCAAATGCTGAATTGAACCTGCCCACATTTCTGTTAAAAGAAAACCCACAATATATGCTATCCAAATCCATTATTCACTGACCAAGACATAATTTTGCATAAATCAACTCACATTTTCTCACAGGTGATTCTCTTAACCTACATTTCCTAATATTTGCATATGACTGAACTTGCTTGTGAAATTAAAGCAATCAGTAAAGATGAGTTTCCACCCTGTAAATGGAAAATGATGGAGATTGGAGACATTTGTTGCATTTAAAAAGGTTCACAAAAAAAGAAAACATAATTTTTGTGGGAATCAAACCATGTTCTTTGGTGTGGTAGATCTACCATGTGAATTATCATCTAACAGTTCACAGATTTACTGGTATAGGTTACACATATATATTATCTTAAACTGTCTAGCTTGCGGGTGACATACTATTATTGTTCAACAGTCCTTTCCTTTACAGGCTATGGTAACAGGTTTTCCCTATATTCTTAATATTCTAATAGTTTTCTTTAGAAAATGAATTATACACATTTCCTATTCAGCAGACACAGTATATGTTTTATAGTTCAATTAAAGATAATCCATTTCTTGTGTACTCCACAGCATTACAGTTCAGAACAGGTCCCACTAATGTCTTAAAGTTAATACTGTTTCAATCTGAACAAATGTCTGATGAATAAACTGTTCTAAACATTACATTGACTTTGTTGGTGCTCCCCAGAAAATAGCTAGTTTTATTTCAGGATGGATGAATGTGTGCATGTGTGTGTGGGAAGAAATTCTCTGTAGTACAGCAGAGTCTACCAAATCATATCAATCACAGTAAATCCGAGTCTAATGCAATCATTAATTTTCTCCATGTGACAGGTAAGTCCCATAACATAAGAGAATATATAGCATTAAATCCTCTTCTAGTGCTTTGTTGTAAAGAACAATACATCTACTTATCTTTCTGTTAGTCCTGGTATCCTTTCTGTGATAAATTCAGAATGTACGAGCACCTTAAATCATATAAATATAACCTAGCATGTAAATGCCTCTCATTCTCTTTACTTTGATTTGAATCTTCTCTTGCTCCGCTCCCAAAACTTGAGCCAAAATATATTTTTCTCTTTCTTCCAAAGTTTGAAATTATAATACTGATGTTCAGAGCACTGTATAAGTCCAGTCTTGAACAACAAGAGCTATAATGGAAAACTGTAGAGGAACTTGTGCTTCCTATGCATGAATATTCTCTTTTACATGATTTCATTTACTCCATTTATTTGGGTACCAATCATTTCATTTAATGGGAAGAGGAGGAGGATGTGAAAGGGCTATATGGGAAGATATCTTTTCTTCTTAAGCAGTTTGTCCCTTAGTTTATTATCTCTACTTAATACTCACTTTTTGCACTCGATACTCATGTTTTACTACTTGATACTCACATTACTTGACTCAATAATAACTTTTCTCTAACTAATACTTGTTTTTCTCAACTTGATACTTGCTTTCTGAACTTGATACTTGCTTTCTACGTAATACTTGCTTTTGTATTTTTTTCTCAATTTTCTCTAATTTTCTCCCTCTCCAAACTCATTTTTAATTTCAATAATTTCTTTTCAGAACCTAATACTTTATTCAATTCAATATTCAATTTCTTCACTCATTTACCTGATTACAATACTTGCTTTTCAGAACTTGATACATGCTTTCTGAACTCAACACTCACTCTGTTAGAACTAATACTCACTTTTCTCCACTCAATACTTCTTTTTCTCAACTTGTTACTTGCGGCTAGAATGAAAGCAAACCTCATATACATTTGGTTAACTTGGTAGATTCTAATTATCAGTCATTATAAAAAAAAATTATTTGGGACCGATACAAATCATCTGTTACAACCCACATTTATGACACAGAATATTCTCTTTATGTACAAGTCTAGAACAGACTTGTAAGTAAAGAGAATATTCTTTGTTTTCCAATATATTCCAATACGGATTTTCATTATATCAGGAATCATAACAGCAACGTTTGTAATAGGAATCATCAGGGTTTACTGTACAAACTGCCTGTGATCAGCTGGGCACAACAGCCAGGGAGGGAGATGGTTTAGGATCATATATACTGGGCAGATATGCATGATCAGACATATGCAATATGATAGCTCACAATCGGGGAAAAAGACTGATATTCCATGGAGAAATCAAGAAGCAGAAAAACCCATTTGAAACATATAGCCTTCTGACACATCTCAGACTCCAGTCTCTGTTATATAATACCCTAAAGATAGATGCATGAAGGTCTGTCAGAAGATTTGGCAATCTTGGCAACATCTAATTCAAGTATCAATGTCATTGTTAAATTCATATAAGAGA